>LR778274.1:5460346-5506130 GCA_902810595.1 Coregonus sp. 'balchen' | reverse complement strand
TTTTCTTTTGGGTTTGGAAAAAAGAAGGGGGGTTTGGGAATCCCCCCGTTTTTTTTTCCCTTTTTGGGACCCCCCCCCCCCGGGGCCCCTCCCCTTTTTCCCCCCCCTTTTTTTCCCCCCCGGGTCCCCCCTTTCCCCCCCCCCCCCTTTTTCTTGGGGGCCCCTTTGTTTCTCACTCTTCCCCTTTAAAACCTCCAAACCCTCAAAAAAAACCCCCCTTTTCCCCTTCCCTAAATTTTTTTTCCCCCTCTAAAAGCCAAAAAAAAAAAAACCCCCAAAATTTTAAAATTTCCCCAAAAATTTTTTAAAACTATTTTTGGGCTCGGGGGAAAAAACCACTCCCCTTTTGGGGGAAAAAAAAACACCGGGGAAAAAAAAAAAAAATTCCCTTTCCCCCCTTTTCCCCCTTTTTTGGGGAAGGGGGGAAAAAAAAAAAGGGGGGAAAGGGGGGTTTCCCAAGTGGCCCGGGGGGTTTCCCCCGGGGGGCCCCCCCAAACCCTTTTTTAAAAAAAAGGGGGGGGGGGGGTTTTTGGGCGGGGGGGGGGCCCCCCCCTTAACAGGTCCCCCGGGGCCCCGGGGGGAAAAAAAACACAAGTTTACCCAAGAAAAAAAAAAAAACCCCCCTTTTTTAAATTCTAAAAAAAATTGTCAGGGGCCCCCCCCAAAAAAATTTAAAGGCCATTTTTAAAAAAATTTTTTTTTCCCCGGGGGGGTTTTTTTAAAAAAAAACCTCCCTTTTTCCCAAAATTTTTTTGGAAATTTGAGGATAAAACTTTTGGGTAAACCCAAACAAATTTTTTTTTTAAGGGAAACATAAACCCTTTGTATTCCCGGGGGAAAAAAAATTTCTAAAAGTTTTAATTTTAAACCCCCCTTTTTCCCCAACCCCCCCTTTCCCCCCAAAAGCCCAAAAAATTTTTTCATTTCCCTTTTTAAAAGGGGAAAAAAAAAATACAATAAAAAAAATTTTTTTTAACATTTTAAGTAAGGGTTTCCACCTTTAAAATTCCCCTTTTTCCAAAAAACCCTTTCCCCCCTTTCCCAAATTCCCCCCTAAAACTTGGGGGGGCCCTGGGGTTTTTCCCGGGGCCCCACCCCCCAGCCCCCCCAAACCCCAAAAACAACGGCCCCCTTTGGCCCCTTCCCCGCCCCCCCCGGACAAATTAAATGTGAAACGCCCGGGAAAAAAAGGGTTTTGGGAAAAAAAGGGTTTTTGGTTCCGTTTTTTCCCCCAAAAAATTAAAAAAAAATTTGAAAAATGGGGGGCCCCCTTTTTTTTTCCCCGTTTTTTGGCAAAAAACTCAAAAAGGGAAAACCCCCCTTTTTTTAAAGGAAGGTGGGGGAGGGGGGGGAAAAAAAAAGGATAAAAATTTTTTAAAATAAACCCCTCTAAAACCCTGCTTCCCCCCATGGGGGGGTTTTTCCCCCCTTTTTTACGACCCCTTTGACCTTTTTTTTTCCTTTTGGGCCCCTCCCGGGGCCCCCGGAAACCTTTTTCCCCCCCCTTTAAAAGCCCACCCAGGGGGGGAAAAACCCCCAAACCCACCCCCCCCCTTTAATTAGTTTCAGGGGGGTTTAAAGGGGAAACTGGGGGTTTTCCAAAAAGAAACCCCTTTTTAAAGGGTTTTTTAAAATAAAAAGGGAAAATTTATTCCCCGGTTTAGATTTTGGGCACCCTTTTTTCCCCCTTTCCCCCCCCCCTTTCCCCCCTAAAAACCCCCTTTTTCCCCCCTACCACATCAAAAAATCAGCTATCATTCAGCTATAAGGCCCATACAACAAGTTCTCACATAAGAATGCAATCAAGAGCAACACACAGGCCTGTCCATCTGGTGGTCTGGATGCTGAATGGTGACTGTCCAGAGAGTAGCTGGGTCTTTGAGTACATGTCTTTGCATGCGTATTTCCCGTGTTTATACTAGATGTACTTTCTATGTAAGGACATAGGAGAGCGATTGGTCGATCGAGTGGAAAGTGTTTCAGCTTGCGTTCCTTTATCTGAAAACCCCATGTTGTGTACATGAAAAGGGGATTGTCTAGCATTGTTGAGGTAAACTGTTTCACACCAACGTGAACTCACTGGAAAATATCAGCTTTGAGGTTGTCCCACTGTAATGTAGATAGCAACCCTACTCGCAGGCACCTGGTCCCAATCAACCTTGCTGCAACAAATCATCAAATACAACATGAAGAACCAAACACTAATTCGATGTCACTTTTGACCCTTGTAAGAGAAGATTCCTTGAACAGAGACCTACTGTTGGCCTATATAACTGCAACCCTGCCAGTAATTATGTTGATTTATCAACATATGAACAATCCAGTAATCATAACTTAAATCTCACCATGAATCTGTATGAGCGAATTTGAGGCATCCCAAAATTACTATTTACCACCAAACATATAGGCTAGGCCCACCAACACCATGACTTGAAGGCAGCCCTTGAACTTCAATACGACTACAATAACCATTATGCTCTAGAGGCTGTCATGGTACACTCAAACCAATTGTAGTTAAAGAGCTACACCAATGTAGTTTCTTTATCTTTGTGGATTATTTCTGTTGTCCTCACAAATCTTTTTTTTATTCAGGATTAGTGGAAAACAAATAGGACAATAGGACAGAGATATGATGCACTCAGTGATAAACTTTGAGCTCATCTCAGGAGAATGGCAAGCCCCATGCACAGCACAGAAGTCCGTTTGAGTTTTCCTGTGACTGAGTGGTGTCTTCTCATCAAATCAGTGACTGCCCTTATATGAGTACGTATGCCAACCTCCTAATATCAGACTATCAACATTATAGGGTCAATGTCATGTATATGTTTACATTAGTTTACATGTTTGTGCCTCTATATATATATATATATATATATATATATATATAGATATGTATATATGTATATATGTATTCTCTCTCTCTCTTCTCTCTCTCTCTCTCTCTCTCTCTCTTCTCTCTCTCTCTCATATCTCTCTGTGTGTGTGGGTATATGGAAGTGTTTCCATATGATTGTATATCCTGTATAGTTCTATTTGTGTGGTTGGTGTGGTTGCTGGGTGTCACCCCCTGGCGCTGGGCTCCTTAGTTGAGCCAGGTGTGTTCATTTCTAGTGGTATTTCGTGTTTGGTGTGCATTCTAGTTTGTTGTATTCTATGTTTTGCCTGATGACTCAACCTCCAATCAGAGGCAACGAGTGTCAGCTGGGGCTGGTTTGTCTCTGATTGGGAGCCAATATTTAACTGTATGTTTTCCTTGTTGGTGTGGGTTTTTGGTGCCGTGTTGCGTCATTGATACCGTTGACGTCACGCGTCGTGTTTTGTTTTGTATTTTGATTCTTTAACTATTAAAGTCCATGTTTGTTCATCACAGCTGCGCCTGGTTACCCTTACCTCGTTCGTGACAGAAAAAACCCACCTAGCACGACCAAGCAGCGTGTCCAGGGTCATCCCTTGGGGTGGACATGGAGGAAGCGCCGGGAAGGCCCTGCGAAAGAGGGCCGCGTGTCCAGGAGCAGGAAGCCTGACTTGGGGGGAAATTCCTGGCCGGGATTGATCGCCGCCATGGCGTGAGACGTGAGAGGCGACGGAGGAGAGCAACGGCGTGATTCAGTGTCGTCCGTCGGACGGTCCGTGGAGGCAACCCCAGAAAATTTTTAGGGGGGGGGCACACGGCATGGACGACTTTGCTACGGAGATAAAAGGGGGCGGATTCCGAAGGCCCCCCAGCCGGGTTCACCACCCTGTCGATGCCTCACACAGAGTGTGTGGGGTAAGGCATTCAGCCAGGACGGGTGGTGGCCGTTCTTCACTCCAGGCCTCCTATCCGTCTCCACATCCCGGTTCGCCTTTCCTGATCCACGCACCATCCTAACGGTGTGCGTCGCCAGCCAGCCCCCGCCTGACTTCTGCTCCACGCACACCCAAGCTACGGTGTGCGTCCGCCACCCAGTCCGGCCTGTCCCCTGCTCCACGCACCAAGGCCTCCGGTGTGCGTCGCCGCCCAGCCCGGCCTGTTCTGCTCCACGCACCAAGCCTACGGTGTGCGTCGCCAGCCCGACCCGGCCTGTTCCTTCCTCGCACCAAACCACGTTGCTGCGTCGCCAGCACCGGCCCGTCCGGCCTGTTGCCTCTGCCACCAACGCACCAAGTCTATACGGTGCGCCGTCCGCAGCCCGCCCGGCCTGTTCCTGCCACTACTCGCAACCAAACCTAACGGTGCGGCGCGTCGCCATCCCGTCCGGCCTGTTCCCTGCCACCCGCACAAGTTATACGGTGCGCGTCGCCAGGCCGACCCGGCCGTTTCCTGCCACTCGCACCAAACGTACGGTGCGCGTGTGCGCCACCCCCGGTCCCGCCTGTTCCTGCCACTTCGCACTAATCCAGGGGTGCGAGAAGTCAGCCTGTTAAGGCCCCTTTCCTTCTTTCCTTCTCCACGCAGCCAGCCAGGTGTGGATCGTCAGCCTGGTAAGGCCCGTTCCTCCTCCACGCACCACCAGGCGCGCTCGTCAGCCTGGTAAGGCCCGTGTCCTGTCCTCCTCCACGCACCCAAGCCATGGGTGCGCCGTCGTCAGCCGGGTATGCCCGTTCCTCCTCCACGCACCAATCCAGTGTGCGGCGTCGACATCCTGGTAAGGATCGCTCCTGTTAAGTACACAGTCCCTGCTTCAGCCGGCTGTGCCCAACTGGACCAGGGCGCTATGGGGGGTGTATTGGAGGGTGGTGGTCAAGGCCGGAGCCTAGAACCTCGTCCGGAGGAGGTATGGCCCGGCCCTAGCCCTCCCCTGGTTTGTTTAGTTTTGAGGCGGTCGAGTCGCAGTCCGCGCCTTAGGGGGGGGGGTACTGTCACCACCCTGGCTCTGGGGACTTCATTATGTTTGGAGGTTACCACGGGTAGGTTCATTGTGGGGGTCTGGCTGTTGTGTGTTATTGGGGCGCGTCTTGATGTGGGGGGGGGGCTTAGGTTGGAGGATCGAGTGGGTGTGGGGTTGTGTTTTGTATCTATTTTGGCCTGATGCGCCCAATCAAGCAACGAGTGTCAGCTGGTGGCTGTGTAGGGGGGATTCGGGAGGTCTGAGTATGAGGGGGCGGCGCATGATGGTGTAAAACTTTTTGAGGGCGGGTGTTTCCCTTGGGTTGTGGGTTTTGTGCCGTGTTCGGCATCCTTATCCGTGACGTCACGAGTCGTTGCTTCTGTTTGTTTTCGTGCTTACTAATTAAGTCCTGTTTTTGTTTCATCACGCTGCGCCTTGTCTACTCTATACCCGATCGTTGACACTGGGTCTTCAGTAACAGGGTCAGAGTAGCTGGGTCTTTTCATATCAGGTCAGAGAGCTGGGTCCTTTCAGTACCAGGGTCAAGTAAAGCCTGGTCCTTTCATAACAGGGTAAGAGTATGCTGGGGTCCTTCAGTACAGGGTCAGCGTAGCTGGGTCTTTCAGGTAAGCAGGTCAAGTAGCTGGGTCTTTTACAGTAACGAGGGTCGAGTAGCTGGGTCTTTCAGTAACAGGGTCAGAGTTAACTCGGCGGTCATAACAGGGTCAGAGTAGCTGGGTCTTTCAGTAACAAGGGTTCAGAGTGCTGGTCTCTGATGCAGATATCGTTGTATGACAGGTACACACAACCATAAAAGGATCCACACACTGATGCCCTGCACTCTCAATGTTACGTTCACACTCTTGAACTTGAACTAGTCCTCATCTCAGGTCTGAGTGGGTAATGGTAACTCCAGATATAAACACACTAAGCCCAGACGAAGATGGACCCACACCACAGAGTAAGTCCCAACCTTATGACTTTATCTTAAGCTGTGTTGTATACAGCTGAAATGACTTTGTTGTTTCAGGTCAAAGTAAACATCATAAAGTATCTACTGGTATCTGGTTCCCTCATCAGCCTGTTCATACTACAACCAACACTTGATACCATTCTAACTGGAGAAAATATTACATCTTTTACATAATATAGAGTCACATTGATTGCACACACTTACCACGACCACACATCACACACCCTCACTATGTGCAGTGCCCAGTGGCTGGCACGCATGCTCATACATACACACAACACACACACACACACACAGCCAACTGACACAACACACACACAACTGCCAGGCCACATGACTGGCGAAGTAGTTGACTACTTCACGTGTCAAGTAATGGAAACATTATGGTTCTACAGACCTGAAACTAACCCTCAGACCTGAGCATAGGCCCCATTAACCCCCCATCAGACCTCCCCCTCAGACCGAAGCATAAGGCCATAAACGCCATCCACCTCCCCTCAGACCTGAAGCATTAGGCCCCCCTTACCATCACACCTCCCATCAACCTTAAAGCATAGGCCCCATTAACCCATCAGAAGACCTCCCCTCAGACCTGAAAGCTAGGCCCCATTAACCCATCAACCACTTTCCCCTCAACCTGAAGCATGCCCCCATTACCCCATCAGAACCTCCCCCAGACCTAAGCCTAGGCCCCATTAAAAACCGCAGCCCTCCCCTCAGACCTGAATCATATGCCCATTACCCATCAGACCTCCCCTCAGACCTGAGTCACTAGGCCCATGCACCCTCATACCTCGCCCTCAGACCTGAATCATAGGCCCTCCATTAACCCCATCAACTCCCTCAGACCTGAAGCAGAGGCCCCATTACCCTCAGACCTCGCCCTCAACCTGAAGCATATGCCCCATTACCTCAGAACCTCCCCTCAGACCTGAAGCATCGGCCCCTCCATTAACCATCAACCGTCTCCCTCAGACCTGAAAGCATAGGCCCCTTAACCCATAGACCTCCCTCAGACTGAAGCATAGCCCATTAACCCATCAGACCTCCCCTCAGCCTAAACATATGGCCCCATTAACCTCAGCTCCCCTCAGACCGAAGCATAGGCCCCATTAACCCTCAACCTCCCCCAGACCTGAAGACAATAAGCCCCATTAACACCTCAACCTCCCCTCAGACCTGACTAGGCCCCAGAACCCATCAGACCTCCCACCCCCCCCCTCACAAATAAAAAACCTGAATCATAGGCCCCCCCCTGTACCCTTTAGAACCTCCCCTCAGACCTGAAGCTAGGGCCCCCATTAACCCCTCAACCTCCCCTCATACCTGACGCATAGGCCCCCTTACCCCTCAGACCTCCCCCTCAGACCTAAGCATGGGCACATTAACCCATCAGACCATCCCCTCTTGACCTGATAGGCATAGGCCCCCCATTAAACCCATCAGACTCACCCTCAGACCTGAAGCATAGTGCCCCATTAACCCATCACGACCTCCCCTCAGAACCTGAAGCATAGAGCCCCTTAACCATCATACCTCCTCCCAGACCTGAACATAGCCCCATTAACCCATCAACCTCCCCTCAGACCTGAAGCTATTCCCCATTAACCCATCAGACCTCCCCCTCAGAACCTGAAGCATAGGCCGCATTAACCCATCAACCGCCCCTTCGACCTGAAGCATAGGCCCTTAACCCATAGCTCCCCTCAGACCTGAGCATAGCCCGCATTACCCTCAGAACTCCCCGCAGACCTGAAGCATAGGCCCATTAACCCATCATGACCCCCCTCAGACCTGAGTCCATAGGCCCCATTCCCATCAGAACCGTCCCCTCACATGAAGCATAGGCCCCATTAACCCCATCCGACCTCCCTCAGACAGGAAGCATAGTCCCAGTCAAACCCATCAGACCTCGACAGCCTCAGACCAGAAGCATAGCCCTTAACCCCTCAACCTGCCCCCCCCCCCCCGCCTCCTCAGACCTAACAGAGGCCCCATTAACCCATCAGACTCCCCTCAGACCTGAAGCATCGCCCTTAACCCATCAACCGCCCCGTCAGACCGTGAACGATGCCCCATTAACCATCGACCTCCGCCTCAGACCTGAAGCATAGGCCCCCTTAACCCTCAGAAACCGCCCCTAGAACCTTAAGCATAGGCCCCATAACCCATCATGCCCCCCTCAGACCTGAAGCATAGGCCCCCCTACCGATCAGACTGCACCACTCAGACCTTAACTTGGCCCATTAACTCCATCGACCTCCCCTCATAACCTGAAGCCGAGGCCCATTAACCCAGATCAGACCTCCCTAGACCTGAAGCTAGGCCCCATTAACCCATCATACCTCCCCTCAGACATAAGCATAGGCGCCCCTTAACCCATCAGACCTCCACCCTCATACTGAGCATAGGCACCCTTAAACCCATCATACTCCCCCTCACCCTGAAGCATAGCCCCCATTAACCCACAGACCTTCCCCTCAGACCTGAACATAGGCCCCCTATAACCCATCAGACCATCCCCTCAGACCTGAAGCAATGGGCCCCCATTAACCCTCAGACCTCCCCTCAGACCTGAAGGCATAGGCCCCATTACCCATCAGTAACCTCCCCTCAGACTGAAGCATAGGCCCCCCATTAACCCATCAGACCTCCCCTCAGACCTGAAAGCATAGGGCCTCCACATAAACCCATCAGACCTCCCCTCAGACCTGACAGCATA
The DNA here is from genome assembly GCA_902810595.1 of Coregonus sp. 'balchen'. NCBI lineage: Eukaryota > Metazoa > Chordata > Actinopteri > Salmoniformes > Salmonidae > Coregonus > Coregonus sp. 'balchen'. The sequence goes on along the minus strand of LR778274.1, from coordinate 5,497,624 downwards.
GGCCCCCATTAACCCATCAACCCCTCCCCTCAGACCTGAAGCATAGGCCCCATTAACCCATCAGACCTCCCCTCAGACCTGAAGCATAGGCCCCATTAACCCATCAGACGCCTTTCCTCCGACCTGAAGCATAGGCCCCATTAAAACCCATCAGACCTCCCCTCAGACCTGAAGCATAGGCCCCCATTAACCCATCATACCTCCCCTCAGACCTGAACATAGGCCCCATTAAAACCCCAATCAGAACTCCCCTCCAGACCTGAAGCATAGGCCACCATTAACCCATCAGACCTCCCCTCAGACCTGAAGCATAGGCCCCATTAACCCATCAGACCTCCCCTCAGACCTTGAAGCATAGGCCCCATTACCCATCAGACCTCCCCTCAGACCTGAAGCATAGGCCCCCATTAACCCATCAGACCTCCCCTCAGACCTGAAGCATAGGCCCCATTAACCCATCAGACCTCCCCTCAGACCTGAAGCATAGGCCCCCATTAAACCCCATCAGACCTCCCCTCAGACCTGCAGCATGGCCCCCCAATTGGCCCCCATTAACCCATCAGACCTCCCCTCAGACCTGAAGCATAGGCCCCATTAAACCCATCAGACCTCCCCTCAGACCATGAAGCATAGGCCCCATTAACCCATCAGACCTCCCCTCAGACCTGAAGCATAGGCCCCATTAACCCATCCGACCTCCCACTCAGACCTGAAGCATAGGCCCCATTAACCCCATCAGACCTCCCCTCAGACCTGAAGCATAGGCCCCATTAACCCATCAGACCTCCCCTCAGACCTGAAGCATAGGCCCCATTAACCCATCAGACCTCCCCTCAGACCTGAAGCATAGGCCCCATTAACCCATCAGACCTCCCCTCAGACCTGAAGCATAGGCCCCATTAAACCATCGACCTCCCCTCAGACCTGAAGCATAGGCCCCATTAACCCCATCAGACCTCCCCTCAGACCCTGAGCATAGGCCCCCCCATTAACCCATCAGACCTCCCCTCAGACCTGAAGCATAGGCCCCCATTAACCCATCAGACCCTCCCCTCAGACCTGAAGCATAGGCCCCCATTAACCCATCAGACTCCCCTCAGACCTGAAGCATAGGCCCCCATTAACCCATCAGACCTCCCCTCAGACCTGAAGCATAGGCCCCATTAACCCATCAGACCTCCCCTCAGACCTGAAGCATAGGCCCCCCATTACACCATCAGGACTCCCCTCAGACCTGAAGCATAGGCCCCATTAACCCATCAGACCTCCCCTCAGACCTGAAGCATAGGCCCCCCATTTAAACCCATCAGACCATCCCCCTCAGACATGCCTGAAGGCATAGGCCCCATTAACCCATCAGACCTCCCCTCAGACCTGAGCATAGGCCCCATTAACCCATCAGACCTCCCCTCAGACCTGAAGCATAGGCCCCATTAACCCTCCCCGTCAGACCTGAGCTGGCCCCATTACCCCATCAGACCTCCCTCATTACCTGAACATAGGCCCCATTAACCCATCAGACCTCCCCTCAGACCTTGAGCATATGCCCCCCCTTAACCCATCAGACCTCTCCCCTCAGACCTGAAGCATGGGGCCCCATTAAACCCATCAGACCTCCCCTCAATACCTTAAGCATAGGCCCTCATTAACCCATCAAGACCTCCCCCAGACCTGAAGCATGCCCCATTAACCATCAGACCTCCCTCATACCTGAAGCATAGGCCCCATTAACCCATCAGGAACAGACCTCCCCTCTTAGCCTGAAGCATAAGGCCCCATTAACCCATCAGACCTCCCCTCAGACTTGAACCATATGCCCCATGTAACCCATCAGACCTCAGGCCCCGCTTCACACACAAAAAAGGACTAGCTGATGATTCACTTCATATGCACACAGACACTCCCATACCACACACCTACGTGATATACACACTCAGTACACAGGAAACCCACACTGACTTTCTTTTGCTGTTGCCATGGTGCTGCTATTCTCCTGATGATGAGCTCACACATGTTCTCACTGAGTGCATCATATCTCTGTCTATGGCCTATTTGTTTTCCCATCCACAAAGATAAAGAACTACAAATGGTTCATCTGTTTAACTACAGTTGGCTTGGATGTACCATCACATCCTCTAAAGAGCATTAGGGTTATTGTAGTTTCTGGTTGTAGTTTCTGGCTGCCTGCAAGTCTGGCTGCCAACTGTAGATGAAAGTGGGTGCGTGAAGTCGAGGGAGGTGCATCTGCCACAGTCGAAAGTTGGACTCTGTAGTGGTTTTCCAACAGCAAGACTCAGATCAACATGACAGTGTCAACATAGCTGCTCTTGTTTATAAAAGTTGTTCTTTATAAATGTCTAAATGAACTTGACTATACCCCCATATCACACACTCACAAACTGAAAACATAACGTTTGTAATATTAATTGGTTAGAGAGAGGTCTCAAATATCACTTTCATTTGCATCCCCTGTAGCTTTAGAATCATGGCAAGGTGGTTCCTATTTCAGTCACGTCTTTCACCACGTCCGAGTAGGTCAAACAAAAACACCCCAATGATTGGTTGACAAAAAGTGCCTCCCACAATGCAGGTGATGGTTGCATGGTACAGCTGGTGAGAAGCAACTGCAGCGACTTGAAGGCGACTTCATCAAAAACTGCATGACCTTTGATCGCATGGTTTTTGTCAAGTTCACACAGTCGGCGGGTAGTCGCAAGTCGGACAATTTTTATAACCAAAATGCAACACACTTTGAAAGGTGGTGACCAACGATGGTCACCAACTTGACAAAGTGAACTGCGAGATGTTTGGTGGATAAATACTACATTTTGGGATGCTTGAAATAGTTCATACAGATCGTTATGATTACTGTATGTTCATCATTTGATAAATCAAACATTAATACTGGCAGGCTACTGTTATAGAGGCCAAACCTTAGGTATCTGTCTCAATATAGGTCTCTGTCTCAAGATAGGCCTCTGTCTCAAGAGTATTTTCCTTAAAGGGTCAAAAGTGACACCAGAATGAGTGTTTGGTTCTTCATGTTGTGTTTAATGATGTTGCAAACAGGTTGACTTGACCAGGTGTTGCTATTTACATTGACCACCTCAAAGAAGCTGAATATTTTCCAGTGACGTCATGTTGGTGTGAAACCTGTTTACCTCGATGCTAGACCCTCCTCTTCATGTCACAACATGGGTTTCAGAGAATAGGACCACAAGCTGAAAACTTTCCACTAGATTGAACCAATCGCTGCTCGTATGTCCTTTCATGGTAAAGTACATCTAGTCATGAACACGGAAATACGCAGCAAAGACCATGTTACTCAAAGACCCAGCAACTCTCTGACGGTCAACATCAGACCACAAGATGGGGTCCTCCCGAGAGGCGCAGTGGTCTAAGGCTCTGCATCGCAGTGCTAGCTGTGCCACTAGAGATCCTGGTTCGAAACCAGGCTCTGTCGTAGCCGGCCACGACCGGGAGACCCACGGGGTGGCGCCCAATTGGCCCAGGGTAGGGGAGGGAATGGCTGGCAGGGATGTAGCTCATTTGCAACATTTACGTCGTTTAGCAGACGCTCTTATCCAGAGCAACTTACAGTTAGTGAGTGCATACATTATTTTGTATTTTTCATACTGGCCCCCCATGGGAATCGAACCCACGACCCTGGCGTTGCAAACACCATGCTCTACCAACTGAGCTACATCCCTGCATTCACTCCCCTACCCTGGACGATGCTGGGCCAATTGTGCGCCGCCCCAAGGGTCTCCCGGTCGCGGCCGGCTACAACAGAGCCTGGATTCGAACCAGGATCTCTAGTGGCACAGCTAGCACTGCAATACAGTGCCTTAGACCACTGCGCCACTCGGGAGAGCCAGGGTGGTGGGTTCGATTCCCACAGGGGGCCAGTATGAAAAAATAAAAAATTAAATGTATGCACTCACTAACTGTAAGTCGCTCTGGATAAGAGCGTCTGCTAAATGACTTAAATGTTTAAAAAATGGACAGGCTGTGTGTTGCTCTCACCACACTCTTATGTAAGTAGCCTACACATTTGTTTTACTGGGCCTCATAGCTGCATGATAGCTCATCGATTGATGTGGTTTTATAGTTGTCTACATTTATTAACCTACACTCTTAGAAAAAAGGGTTCCAAAAGGGTTCTTCGGCTGTCCCCAAACGAGAACCCTTTTTGGTTCCAGTTAGAACCCTTTTGGGTTCCAATTAGAACCCTCTGTGGAAACGGTTCAATCTTGAACCCAAAAGGGTTCTACTTGGAACCAAAAAGGGTTATTCGAAGGGATCTCCTAAATCCGAAGAACCCTTTGAGGTTCTAGATAGCACCTTTTTTACTAAGAGTGTAGTGTGTAGGTGCTGTTTCTTTGCATGCTATCTTTGCCTATGAAGGAGAATGGCATGTCATAGCTCTCTGTTGTTGCCATAGCTCTCTGTTGTTGTCATAGCTCTGTGTTGTTGCCATAGGTCTGTGTTGTTGCCATAGCTCTGTGGTGTTGTCATAGCTCTATGTTGTTGTCATAGCTCTCTGTTGTTGCCATAGCTCTGTGTTGATGCCATAGTTCTGTGTTGTTGCCATAGCTCTGTGTTGTTGCCATAGCGCTCTGTTGTTGCCATAGCTCTGTGTTGTTGCCATAGCTCTGTGATGTTGCCATAGCTCTGTGTTGTTGCCATAGCTCTGTGTTGTTGCCATAGCTCTCTGTTGTTGAACGTTTGAAGAAAAACCAATAGAACAGGAGAACGCATAATGAGGAAGTCTTTATAAAAATAATTACCTCTACGTTTCAAATGGTGGGATTTTGGCAATAGGCTACTTTGAAGCAAGGTAAGACATGCCTCATAATCCAGTATGAAATAAAACGTCCAGGTTTCAAACAATTAAGGAACAGGGAAAATATGCTAATGATAGTTCTAACCGTCTTCTGGTAGATGGAAAGGCTTTCCCAAAAACCTTCTCTTATTTAATGTTAACTAGCTACAAAGTAGCCTATGCCTACCTGTCGGAATGATATCATGATTATTTGCCTCAAACCAGTGGCCATTTATTTTGCAAACTCCATCTCATGTGCTACAGAAACACTGCTAATCAAACAATAGTGCTAGCTGCCTGCACACTTGAATTAAACGGTAACTACTCTCAGAAATAAACATTTCTTAGATTTTCCCCAGACCTCAAAAGTGGTCTCCTGATATGGGTTAATCATTTTTTATGGACGTAGAACATACAATTGTGTTGTTTTTCTGTTTGAAAAAGTGTGACTTTGGTGAAAATCTGAAACCTGTTAATTTCCTGTGAATACTGAGACTACTATTATCCTACTGAACAGCTTGGGTTGGCCTGACTGTGAAACACCAATATAGGATGTATCACTTTAGGTCATTCAGAGTGGATATCACTGTTTCATATATAATTTTTCACACAGGGTGCCTTTCCTTCGCTGGGCGGGACATCTGGAAAATGTTTTGCTAAATTAGAGTATACCCTCTTCTCCATGCACCGCCACACCACTGGCCTACACAATAGCTTTCAACATACCAGTATTTAGTTTGTAAACGTTCAAAATAAATGCTGTTATAAATAATACAATATTAAAATACATCAAATTATCAATTAATTTTTTCCAAAGTGGTTGCAATGCTGTGAAAAAAACAGTTGTACTGCACTACAGTGCTAAAATAATAGATATTCTTAAAGTTGAGCTTGTCTTTGCATGGGGACTCTTATTTAGAAGAAAATAATCTGCTCTGGTGCTGCCAGCATATTATCCTGCTGCTAGGAGAACAGTAATGTAGGCGTCTACGCTTGAATATTGGTACAGTGTGCTGCAAGGTACAAACTGCACAGATCTATATATAGAGAGAGGGAGATCAATAAGAGGTCCTTTCCACAAGGGGGCGACAAACGCCAGTTAATATTCCAGAATAGAGCACCATGGAATTTATAGGCTACCTTTGCCAAGTGGTCAATGTGGAGAGCCTCGGGCCTGGGCCAGGGGTACGTCCCAAAAGTATTTCCTGCTTCTTGAAGTGTGCACTCGTTCACTACTCCCCATAAAGTGTAAAGGCATTGGATTGGTGTAGGCATAGGTTATAGAATGAGTTTCCATACTTGTAAAATCCTGTCCATGAAGGGAAGTGAACAAGTGCACACTTTGGGAGAAATAAGTGATTATTGGGGCACACCCCAGGTATGCAAACTGTTCCCCATCCCAGTACCACTTCAACAAATATCAATCAATCAATATATCATCAAATCATTTATGATTAGCCTATTTTACTTCAGGCGTTTCAGTGGTGGTCTGGAACAAAATCCTGCAAACCCTGTATCTCTCCAGGGTTGGTGGGTGACTGCTGGACCCTAACCATACATGGAGTAGATGGCTATGCATTTAAGATACCGGCACACCTGCCCATCAAGTGCCCAATACACACACACATACAAGTACAACAATAGAGCATAGTCTATGTGGAGGCTAAATAACTAAATTGATGTCTTCTCTTTTCTGTTAGTTTGTAGATGTGCTGTTTGAATTAGCATGTTTTATTATTAGCCCCTCATCTGGGTGTGTGAGAGAGAGAGAGAGAGACAGACAGAGAGAACAGTCTGCAGCACCCGGCCTCACCCTACTAGAATCTGAAGTCAAATGTCTACTGTTTGCTGATGATCTGGTGCTTCTGTCCCCAAACAAGGAGGGCCTACAGCAGCACCTAGATCTTCTGCACAGATTCTGTCAGACCCTGGCCCTGACAGTAAATCTCAGTAAGACAAAAATAATTGTGTTCCAAAAAGGTCCAGTTGCCAGGACCACAAATACAAATTCCATCTAGACACCGTTGCCCTAGAGCACACAAAAATCAAACCATGCCTCGGCCTAAACATCAGCGCCACAGGTAACTTCCACAAAGCTGTGAACGATCTGAGAGACAAGGCAAGAAGGGCCTTCTATGGCATCAAAAGGAACATGAAATTTGACATCCCAATTAGGATCTGGCTAAAAAATACTTGAATCAGTTATAGAACCCATTGCCCTTTATGGTTGTGAGGTCTGGGGTCCGCTCACCAACCAGAAATTCACAAAATGGAACAAACACCAAATTGAGACTCTGCATGCAGAATTCTGCAGAAATATCCTCTGTGTACAACGATAAACACAAAATAATCAGTGGCGAACCGTCATTCAGGGCATGTGGGGCAGAGCCTGTTTTGACCACCACATTTTTAGCAAATAAATAAATAAATAAAAAAAATTGGGGGGGGGGGGGGGGCTTGCCTGTTTTGACTGTTATTTTGGCATTAATACGTGTCACATACCAGTTTGCAAATAATGTAAAAAATATATAATTGAGTTAATAAAGCGGCATACAAACATGGTCTCTTTTTTGTTTTCTTGAGTAAGGCAGCTCCAAAATGCAGGTGTTTCTGTGGTGGTGGGGCAAGCCAGCTGAAAATAGGAGCGTTCGCCGTGATTGGCTCAGTGTTCTGTCACTCATGAGGACACTACGTCACCGCCAAGTCTAAGTCCTTAGTAAGGGTAGACATCGAACATTCTAGCCCTTGCGGTCCTGCAATAGAGTTACATTAGAAGTCCCCTGTAGCTCAGTTGGTATATAATAATAATAATAAGCCATTTAGCAGACACTTTTATCCAAAGCGACTTACATTCATGTGTGCATTCATTTGTTTGTTTTTTGGGGGGGGGTTTTTGTGCATGGGTGGTCCCCGGAATCGAACCCACTACCTTAGCATTACAAGCGCCGTGCTCTACCAGCTGAGCTACAGAGGACCATTTCCCAGGGGGGCCAGTATGAAAATGTATGCGCTAACTGTAAGTCGCTCTGGATAAGAGCGTCTGCTAAATAACTTAAATGTAAAGTGCCCTTCCAAGAAGGCTCAAGGTCATTGGGCACAGATAAAATTATGTCAAATCACGTTATATGTACAGTAGCTTTGATTGGACTGATCATGTCAACATCATACTTTCAAAATCTTAGCTAGCAGTCATCATCATGAATCAAGTCGACAATCTACAGGCTAATCCTTGTCATATGAAGAGAAATAATGAAGAGAAATTATAGATAAAACGTATCGGTGCTCATCGGCCATTGGACATAAACATTACACAACAAGTTGGAAATCGCAAATTCAACAATGAGTGGTTTGGAAGGAATCGGTGACAGTGGCTAACTGCAAGCAACTGGTAAGTCGGGTATAAAGGAGCTCCAACTGGGAAAATACGTTTTGAACGGTCATCCAACTCGGAATTGTATGTCCGTCCTCTTTCTCTTTCTTTGATGACGAAATTTGCCTACGAAGGATCGTCGTGCCACCTTCCTGTTCAAGTGAGCACATCACAACAAGGTGAGTCCAAAAATGTATTATATGCTGCTGCATAAATGATGTAATATGCCAGGGAGATATGTATACTGTAGCTAAGAAAGTAATACTAAGTGTATGTTGTGTAGTAAGCTGTTAGTAGCCCATGTGCCTCACCCTAATAATCTGGTCTATTTTCACCTCTTAATTTCACCTACTGTTCTGACTCGGTGGTGCACATGTAGCCTATAGCCTGTTTTAGAGAAATGTAATCATCTACTATTGTAAAAGCTTTCAATGTCTGCTTATATGGCCCCTTTATTTATCCCACGGTTCTGACTTGGTGTACAGGGAGAACACTGTAAGAACGGCCCATGTTCTGAATTATGTCGCTGTACATTTCAAAAGTGCTGAACAAAATAGTTACATTGACTACGTCTGTCCTGGCTTGCTCATTAATGTCTTAATCGAAATGACAGATTGCCTCTTATCCGCTCATATGCCAGGGGTGGGCCAACCTTTTGGCTCAAGGGCCACGTTGAGTTTTTGAAATCAAGTGAAGGGCCACATACTATATGCGTGACAAAACATGTGAAGCCTTTATTAATTTTCACATTGACACGCAGCTACTAGTGTACTGTAGGTGTTCATATGCTTGCAGAACAATTCTACCCTTGTACCATCTCTACCCTTGTTTTTTTTGTGAACAAATTTTTCAGACATTTCTCACAAAATTGATATAATTTATAACATCACAGACACAGTCAAACACACACACACAGATCCTGCATCTCTACCCTTGTAAAGTACAATCAAACTTAGTCACAATGTGCAAACTTTAAAATATATATATATATATATATATATATATATATATATATTATATGACTGGAGACATGCAAAATGTAAATTTGAGTGAAACATATGGTAAGAGCATCCATTTTATTTGGAACAGTCTGTTTTTGAAAGCATATTAAAGAATAATTCTAATCTCCATTGTGAGCCATATTTACAGTTATCCAATCACCTCAGCCCAAATCTGACTGAGTAGTTATTACCTGTATCCAAGTGCATTGTGGGATAATTCTCACTGCATAAACCATCACCATGAAAAAGCATAATCCTTGCCTTCCCCAGTCACGGTCATTCAAGTCTTAAGTGAACAATGGGTCTGGTCACCTCTCTTGGCAAGAGCATCAACGTCTGGTGTCATCTTTGATGTAGAGATTCTCAGAACAGCTGACAAGTGGCCAATTGTTAAATTTGACCTGTGACGGGATTTGTTGTAATTCATGACTGAGAACGTTTGTTCACACACATATGTGGACCCAAATTAAACACGCATCCTTTGGTCGTGCTTTTTAATGTTTGGAAACTTTGTTTCATTCAGTGAGCCATAGAACTGGTCTGTTGTTGCTGTTTTGTACTGCTCCTTCAAGCACTGTCACAGGAGGAGAGGAGGAGGGAGGAGGAGGAGGAGGAGGAGGGAGGAGGAGGGAGGAGGAGGAGGAGGATTAGGAGGAGGAGGAGGAGGTAAAGAGGCGGAGTCGTCTGTGAGTATTCTGTAAGCGAACCGCTCTAAATTACTCTTCTGACTGCATCTGCTGAGGGAGGAGAGATGGTGGGCGACATTGTGTGTGGACCATTTAATTCCGTTTGAGCTCCAATTGTGGGGTTGTCTGCGGTGGTGCTTTCTCACTGTCCGAAACACAGGGGGCATGCTACAAGAGCTCAGCTCAGTCTCAACCTTGGTCAGTCTGGAAAGCGGCGGGGAAACTCAAGCATGCAGGTCTAAATCAAATTTGCTACTATAATGTCTCAGTGCGGTACTTCTGCGATGTGGCGCGTTCAGAACGACCAGTTGTCAGAAAATGAGCCCGAAATAGACCAGCTTGCTTATTTGTCTGGATACAAACATACGTTGGGGGGCCTTGAATGCTTTCACGTTGTTAATACATTTCATGCACAAAAAAACAATTTCCCTGCCAGTTTACATCACATTTAAGTGTTCAATTCCCTCAATATTTCCACAACCGAAAGCGCGTCGACCCAGCCAGTTCTGTGTCTTTCAACTCAGAGAAGTCGTCAACTTACCAACTGTATCAAGGAACCATACCTATCTCCCCTCTCAGTTCCCACACACGGCGAAATACTTTTCCCAGGCTTAGCCAGCGCACATTTGAGTGGTACATCAAGTCCTGGTGCTCTGCCTCTGTGTCATTGAGCAGCTTGAATGAACTGACGATGGGTAAGCCCCCTTGCCCTTACAAAGTTGACAAGTTTTACAACCACTTTGACAACATTTTCCAGCTTTAACACACTTTTACACAGGGCTTCCTGATGAATGATACAGTGAAGAAATATAAATTCCTCAGAGTTAGGGCTTCTTATTTTTACTTTGTCTTGTAATCTTTTTAGTAGGCAAATGTTTTTTACCGGTTGGATTTGGTGATCCATCTGTTTTTGACATTTGTCAGTTTGCTCCACAGTAGATTCATTTATTCCAAGCAGGCGACACCCTGTCAAATAGTCAGAGCCCCTGGTTGTTCCCATCATCAGAGTCCACTTTTCTCATTTTCGCAGCACTCCTTTTTCACGTCAAAAGTCGTCAAGCAATGAAGTGGCTATGATGACTGAGCGCATTCTGAATCTGACTGTAGGCCCAAATACAGACGCGCGTGCCCGGGCTACAGCGCCATCTATTGGAGATTGTTTGTAAATCTTGGAATTAGTCATTTTAGGCCAAAAAATCATAACTCAAATATAATAATATTTTATACATTACAAATGTATCTGGCCCGTGGGCCATACTACCCCAACCGCCGTGTCTTGTGAGACGCAGAGTAGGTGAACGGATGATCTCCGCATGTGTGGTTCCCACTGTGAAGCATGGAGGAGGTGGTGTGATGGTTTGGGGTGCTTTGCTGGTGACACTGTCAGTGATTTATTTAGAATTCAAGGCACACTTAACCAGCATGGCTACCACAGCATTCTGCAGCGATACGCCATCCCATCTAGTTTGTGCTTAGTGGGACTATCATTTGTTTTTCAACAGGACAAAGACCCAACACACCTCCAGGCTGTGTAAGGGGCTATTTGACCAAGAAGGAGAGTGATGGAGTGCCTGCACCAGATGACCTGGCCTCCACAATCCCCCGACCTCAACCCAATTGAGATGGTTGGAATGAGTTGGACCGCAGAGTGAAGGAAAAGCAGCCAACAAGTGCTCAGCATCTGTGGGAACTCCTTCAAGACTGTTGGAAAAGCATTCCAGGTGAAGCTGGTTGAGAGAATGCCAAGAGTGTGCAAAGCTGTCATCATGGCAAAGGGTGGCTACTTTGGTAGAATCTCAAACTATAAATATATTTGATTTGTGTAACCTTTTTTGGTTACTACATATTCCAATAGTGTTATTTCAAAGTTTTGTCTTCACTATTATTCTAAATGTAGAAAAATAGTAAAAATAAAGAAAAACCCTTGAATGAGCAGGTGTGGTCCAAACTTTGACCGTTATATATATCTCTATATATCTATCTATATATATATTATACTATATATATAATATATATATATATATATATAATATATCTTATCTATATGTCTCTCTATATATCTATATCTATAATCTATATCTATCTGTATAACATACTAGGACATTTCAGGAATGAAATTGTCAGTATTGCGTCAGCTGGTCCAACGTGAAAAGCTGAACCACAGATGCTACACCTAATGTCATCACCCCACTACACTAGGACATCACATGGACCCATCAACCCCACTACATAGGCATCACATTAACCCATCACCCCCCACTACAATAGGTCCTCACCTTGACCGCATCAACCCCACTACATAGGTCATCACATTAACCCATCAACCCACTACATAGGGCATCACTTGACCATCACCCCACTACAATCGGTCATCACATTACCCCCATCAACCCCACTACACTAGGTCCATCAACATTAACCATCAACCCCCTACAATAGGTCGCTATCACATTAACCATCAACCACCCCACTACAATAGGGCATCACATTAACCCATTAACCCCACTACAATGAATCACATTACCCATCACGCCCCACTACAATAGGTCTTCACATTCACCCCTCAACCCCACTACAATAGGACATCACATTAACCCATCAACCCCACTAACCTAGGTCATCACCTAACCCTCAACCCCACTACAAATAGGTCATCCATATAACCCATCAACCCAGTACATAGTCATCCTTACCCATCACCCCACTACAATAGGCCCTCAAATTAGCCCATCACCCCACTACAATAGGGACATCCCATTAACCCATCACCTCAACCCCACTACCATAGGACATCAACATTACCCCATCACCCCTCACCCCACACAATAGGCCATCACATTAACCCATCTACCATCAACCCCCACACAAATTGGACATCAACATTAACCCATCAACCTACACAATAGGACATCACATCAACCCATCAACACCACTACAATAGGATTCACATAACCCATCACCCCCACTACAATGGGACATCACATTAACCCATCAACACCACTACAATCGAGATCACCTTAACCCATCACCTCTACAATAGGCCATCAACTTAACCCCATCAATCCCTCAACCCCCAATACATCGGTCCTCACATTAACCATCAAACCCTCAACCCCATCTAACAATAGGCATCACATTAACCATCTCAACCCATCTACCATCACACCCACTACCAGTAGGACATCACATTAACCCTCACACCCCTCATCCCCACTACAATTAGTCATCACATTTACCCATACAACCATCAACCCAACTACAAAGGACATTCACAGAACCCATCAACCACTCAACCCCCCTACAATAGGAACATCCACAATATCAACCCCTCTACCCTCAACCCCACAGCGTACAATAAGACATCACATCACCAATCAACCCCAATACCATAGGACATCACATCAACCCCATCAACCCATCAACCCGACGACCATAGGACATCACATCACACAATCAACCCCACTACATAGGACATCACATCAACCCATCAACCCATCAACCACACTACATAGCCTCACCATCACCAATCACCCCACTACAATAGGACTCACTCAAACCGCACTACAATATGACAATCACATCAACCCCACTTACATAGGACATCACATCACATCAACCCCACTACAATCGGACATCACATTAACCCTCCACCCATGTACCACAGGGCACACAGAGGAGGAGTCCAAGTATATTGGTGCAACCGGTTTTCCCTAGTAATTCAGCCATAAGAGGAGGATTCAGTATGGGGGTGCTAACGGTTTTCTCTATATTAAGCCAATAAGAGGAGGAGTCAGTATGGGGTGCTAAACGTTTTCCCCCAGATTGAGCCCTAAAGAGGAGGAGTCCGTATGGGGGGTGCTAAACGGTTTATCTAGATTGCGCCATAAAGAGGAGGAGTCATTATGGGGGTGCTAAATGGTTTCTGACAACACTGCTCCTATTTTATGCTGTAAAACATTTTCATAGTTGGCATCATAGCAGAGATTTTGAAAAAAAGTTTGTATATAATTCTGTTGACTTGGCTCTCCTCCTCTGTCATTGGTCAGTTCCCTGTCGTTATTTTATAAAAGATTAGCACCTCCCCCAGTGTCACGGTTTCGGACGTTTAGTAAAACCACTCGGTCATTACGGTATCTCGTCTGCCCTAACGGTTTAATGGAATGCCTCCGTCATTCTTCATCCTTTCGATAGTGCTACTATTCTCGTGCGGTACTGCGATGGGGCGCGTTCAGAACGACCAGTTTCAGAAAATGACCGAGAGACCAGCTGCTCATTTGTCTGGAGAACAACATACGTTTGGCCTTGAATGCTTTCACGTTGGAATACAGTTCATGCACAAAAACACAATTTCCCTGCAGTTTCACATTTAGATTGTTCAGATGCCCCAATATGTCCACACCGAAAGCAGTCACCCAGCCAGTCTGTGTCTTTCAACTCAGAGAAGTCGTCAACTTTACCAACTGTATCAAGGAACATACCTATCTCCCCTCTCAGTTCCCACACACGGCGAAATACTTTTCCCAGGCTTAGCCAGCGCACATTTGAGTGGTACATCAAGTCCTGGTGCTCTGCCTCTGTGTCATTGAGCAGCTGAATGAACTGACGATGGGTAAGCCCCCTTGCCCTTACAAAGTTGACAAGTTTTACAACCACTTTGACAACATTTTCCAGCTTTAACACACTTTTACACAGGGCTTCCTGATGAATGATACAGTGAAGAAATATAAATTCCTCAGAGTTAGGGCTTTCTTATTTTACTTTGTCTTGTAATCTTTTTAGTAGGCAAATGTTTTTACCGGTTGGATTTGGTGATCCATCTGTTTTGACATTTGTCAGTTTGCTCCACAGTAGATTCATTTATTCCAAGCAGGCAGACACCCTGTCAAATAAGTCAGAGCCCCTGGTTGTTCCCATCATTCAGAGTCCACTTTTCTCATTTTCGCAGCACTCCTTTTTCACGTCAAAAGTCGTCAAGCAATGAAGTGGCTATGATGACTGAGCGCATTCTGAATCTGACTGTAGGCCCAAATACAGAGCGCGCTGCCGGGCTACAGCGCCATCTATTGGAGATTGTTTGTAAATCTTGGAATTAGTCATTTTAGGCCAAAAATCATAACTCAAATATAATAATATTTTATACATTACAAATGTATCTGGCCCGTGGGCCATACTACCCCAACCGCCGTGTCTTTGTGAGACGCAGAGTAGGTGAACGGATGATCTCCGCATGTGTGGTTCCCACTGTGAAGCATGGAGGAGGTGGTGTGATGGTTTGGGGGTGCTTTGCTGGTGACACTGTCAGTGATTTATTTAGAATTCAAGGCACACTTAACCAGCATGGCTACCACAGCATTCTGCAGCGATACGCCATCCCATCTAGTTTGTGCTTAGTGGGACTATCATTTGTTTTTCAACAGGACAAAGACCCAACACACCTCCAGGCTGTGTAAGGGCTATTTGACCAAGAAGGAGAGTGATGGAGTGCTGCACCAGATGACCTGGCCTCCACAATCCCCCGACCTCAACCCAATTGAGATGGTTTGGAATGAGTTGGACCGCAGAGTGAAGGAAAAGCAGCCAACAAGTGCTCAGCATCTGTGGGAACTCCTTCAAGACTGTTGGAAAAGCATTCCAGGTGAAGCTGGTTGAGAGAATGCCAAGAGTGTGCAAAGCTGTCATCATGGCAAAGGGTGGCTACTTTGTAGAATCTCAAATATAAAATATATTTTGATTTGTGTAACACTTTTTTGGTTACTACATGATTCCATATGTGTTATTTCATAGTTTTGTCTTCACTATTATTCTAAAATGTAGAAAATAGTAAAAATAAAGAAAAACCCTTGAATGAGCAGGTGTGTCCAAACTTTTGACCGGTAGTATATATATATATATATATATATATATATATATATATATATATATATATATATATATATATATATATATATATATATATATATTATATATATATATATATCTATATTATATATATGTATAAACATATAGGACATTTCAGGAATGAAATTGTGAGTACTGCGTCAGCTGTCCAAAAGTGAAAAGCTGAACACAGGCTACACCTAATGTCCATCAACCCCACTACAATAGGACATCACATTGACCCATCAACCCCACTACAATAGGTCATCACATTAACCCATCAACCCCACTACAATAGGTCATCACATTGACCCATCAACCCCACTACAATAGGTCATCACATTAACCCATCAACCCCACTACAATAGGTCATCACATTGACCCATCAACCCCACTACAATAGGTCATCACATTAACCCATCAACCCCACTACAATAGGTCATCACATTAACCCATCAACCCCACTACAATAGGTCATCACATTAACCCATCAACCCCACTACAATAGGGCATCACATTAACCCATTAACCCCACTACAATAGGAATCACATTAACCCATCAACCCCCACTACAATAGGTCATCACATTAACCCATCAACCCCACTACAATAGGACATCACATTAACCCATCAACCCCACTACAATAGGTCATCACATTAACCCATCAACCCCACTACAATAGGTCATCACATTAACCCATCAACCCCAGTACAATAGGTCATCACATTAACCCATCAACCCCACTACAATAGGCCATCAAATTAACCCATCAACCCCACTACAATAGGACATCACATTAACCCATCAACCCTCAACCCCACTACAATAGGACATCACATTAACCCATCAACCCTCAGCCCCACTACAATAGGCCATCACATTAACCCATCTACCATCAACCCCACTACAATTGGACATCACATTAACCCATCAACCTACTACAATAGGACATCACATCAACCCATCAACACCACTACAATAGGATATCACATTAACCCATCAACCCCACTACAATAGGACATCACATTAACCCATCAACACCACTACAATAGGATATCACATTAACCCATCAACCTACTACAATAGGCCATCACATTAACCCATCAACCCTCAACCCCAATACAATAGGTCATCACATTAACCCATCAACCCTCAACCCCACTACAATAGGGCATCACATTAACCCATCTACCATCAACCCCACTACAATAGGACATCACATTAACCCATCAACCCTCAGCCCCACTACAATAGGCATCACATTAACCCATCAACCATCAACCCCACTACAATAGGACATCACATTAACCCATCAACCCTCAACCCCACTACAATAGGACATCACATCAACCCATCAACCCATCAACCCCACTACAATAGGACATCACATCAACCAATCAACCCCACTACAATAGGACATCACATCAACCCATCAACCCATCAACCCCACTACAATAGGACATCACATCAAACAATCAACCCCACTACAATAGGACATCACATCAACCCATCAACCCATCAACCACACTACAATAGGACATCACATCAACCAATCAACCCCACTACAATAGGACATCACATCAACCGCACTACAATATGACATCACATCAACCCCACTACAATAGGACATCACATCAACCCCACTACAATAGGACATCACATTAACCCATCAACTCCATTACAACAGGGCATCACAGAGGAGGAGTCAGTATATGTGTGCTAAACGGTTTCCCTATATTAAGCCATAAAGAGGAGGAGTCAGTATGGGGGTGCTAAACGGTTTCTCTATATTAAGCCATAAAGAGGAGGAGTCAGTATGGGGGTGCTAAACGGTTTCCCCAGATTGAGCCATAAAGAGGAGGAGTCAGTATGGGGGTGCTAAACGGTTTATCTAGATTGCGCAATAAAGAGGAGGAGTCAGTATGGGGGTGCTAAATGGTTTCTGAAAACACTGCTCCTATGTTTATGCTGTAAAACTATTTTCATAGGTGGCATCATAGCAGAGATGTTGGAAAAAAAGTTTGTATTAATCTGTTGACTTTGCTCTCCGTCTCTGTCTTGTCAGTCTGTCTGTTATTTTATAGAAAGATTAGCACCTCCCCACCAGTGTCACGGTTTCGGACGTTTAGTACCACCTCGGGTCATTACGAGTATCTCGTCATGCCATACGGTTTAATGAATGCTCCGTCAGTCTTCCAATCCTTTGTAGATGAGATTTTCCGGGACATGCAGGGACAGGGGGTGGTCGTGTATATAGACGATATTCTGGTGTACAGTTCTACCCGAGCCGAGCATGTAGCCCTGGTGCGCCGAGTATTGAGGAGACTGTTGGAGCACGACCTGTATGTCAAGGCAGAGAAATGTCTGTTTTTCCAGGAGTCGGTCTCCTTTTTGGGTTATCAGTTGTCTGCGTCAGGGGTGAAGATGGAGGTTGACCGTGTGTCAGCCGTGCGTAATTGGCAAACCCCAACCACAGTTAAAGAGGTGCAGCAGTTACTACCGGAGGTTTATCCAGGGTTTTGGACAGGTGGCAGCTCCCATCACGTCCCTTCTGAAGGGGGGTCCGGTGCGTTTGTGGTGGTCAGTTGAAGCGGACAGGGCTTTTGGGAGACTGAAGGACCTGTTTACTTCGGCGCCGGTGCTGGCGCACCCGGATCCCGCTTTACCATTCCAAGTGGAGGTGGACGCGTCAGAAGCCGGTATCGGAGCCGTTCTCTCGCAACGGTCCGGCACGCCACCTAAACTCCGCCCCTGTGCCTTTTACTCGAAAAAGCTCAGTCCGGCGGAGCGAAATTATGACGTAGGGGACAGGGAGCTGTTAGCCGTGGTACAGGCCCTAAAGGTGTGGAGGCATTGGCTTGAGGGGGCTCAACACCCTTTTCTCATTTTGACTGACCACCGTAATCTGGAATACATTCGGGCAGCTAGGAGACGAAATCCTCGCCAGGCGCGGTGGACTATGTTTCTAGCCAGGTTCGTGTTTAAGATCACTTACATCCCTGGGTCCCAGAACGGAAAGGCAGACGCCCTGTCTCGGCGGTATGACACAGAGGAGAGGTCCGTTGAGCCCACTCCCATACTACCGAAGTCTTGTCTGGTGGCACCGGTGGTGTGGGAGGTCGATACTGAAATCGAGCGGGCGTTACGTACCGACCCTAGCCCTCCACAGTGTCCTGTGGGCCGGACGTACGTTCCGCTCGAGGTTCGGGATCGACTCATTTATTGGGCTCACACGTCACCCTCCTCTGGACATCCAGGTATTGGCCGGACAGTACACTGCCTTAGCACAAAGTACTGGTGGCCAACATTAGCCAGGGATGTGAGGGTTTATGTCTCCTCCTGCTCTGTGTGTGCCCGGTGTAAGGCGCCCAGACACTTGCCCAGGGGAAAGTTACAACCCCTGCCCGTCCACAACGACCCTGGTCTCACCTCTCGGTGGATTTTGTTACAGACCTTCCCCCCTCAAAGGGGAATACCACCATCCTGGTCGTTGTGGATCGGTTCTCGAAGGCCTGTCATCTCCTTCCCATGCCGGGTCTCCCTACTGCCCTACAGACCGCTGAGGCACTATTCACCCACGTCTTCCGGCATTACGGGGTACCCGAGTATATAGTGTCTGATCGAGGCCCCCAATTTACCTCCAGAGTCTGGAGAGCTTTCATGGAGCGCTTGGGGGTTTCGGTTAGCCTTACCTTGGGGTACCACCCGGAGAGCAATGGGCAGGTCGAACGTGTGAACCAGGATGTGGGTTGGTTTCTGAGGTCATATTGCCAGGGCCGGCCGGAGGAGTGGGCGAGGTATGTTCCCTGGGCCGAGATGGCACAGAACTCTCTCCGCCACTCCTCCACCAAACTAACTCCGTTCCAGTGTGTTTTAGGATACCAGCCGGCTCTGGCACCTTGGCATCAGAGCCAGATCGAGGCCCCTGCGGTGGATGAGTGGGTGCGGCGCTCGGAGGAGACGTGGAACGCTGCTCACGTCCATCTGCAGCGGGCCATCCGTCAACAGAAGACGAGCGCCGATCTCCACCGCAGTGAGGGACCGGTGTACGCACCGGGAGATCGGGTCTGTCTCTCGACCAGAAACCTGCCCCTCCGCCTGCCCTGCCGGAAGCTGGGTCGGCGGTTTGTGGAGCCTTTTAAAGTCCTGAGGAGGTTGAACGAGGTGTGTTACAGGTTACAATTGCCTATTGATTACAAGAATATTAACCCCTCGTTCCATGTGTCTCTCCTCAGGCCGGTGGTAGCTGGTCCACTCCAGGACTTTGAGATAGAGGAGACTCCTCCACCCCCGCTGGACATCGAGGGGGCTCCGGCGTACACTGTTCGGTCCATCCTGGATTCGAGACGCCGGATGGGGGGGCTCCAATATCTCGTGGAGTGGGAGGGGTACGGCCCGGAGGAGCGGTGCTGGGTGCCGAGGAGGGACATCTTAGACCCGTCTCTTCTGACCGAGTTCCATCGTGGTCATCCTATGCGCCCTGCTCCGCATCCGCCTGGTCGTCTTCGAGGCCAGGGTCGGCGCACGGCTGGAGCCGCGCGTCAAGGGGGGGTACTGTCACGGTTTCGGCCGAGGCTGCTTCTCCTCCTTGTTCGGGCAGGCTTCGGCGGTCGTCGTCTCCGGAGTACTAGCTGCCACCGTTCTATGTTTCGATGTTCGTTTGGTTTGGTCTGTTTGTACACCTGTTCTTTGTTAGTGTTGATTATGTGCCCTGTAAGTTCTCTTAGGTTTTGTCATGTGTTGTGTGTAATTGTATCGTGTCAGTTTGGTCGTCAGTTTGTTCTCTCTCGTTCTGTTTTGTTTGGAGAGAGTGTCCGCACTGTGTGCGCTGTTTGGGTTACGCACTGTTTCCTGTGTGCGTAATTGTTTTGCTTGCCCTCCGGCTGGGATTTTGCCGTGAGTCTTTTTGTATTGTTTGATCCTCACTAAAGACTGTTGAAGAGCCTCTGTTGTCCTGCGCTTGATTTCTGCACCACATCTACGCTCAGCCCTTGACAACCAGAGACCGGGGTTCAAACCCAGTGCCCATCTTTCCTCCTGTGTCTCCACTCTTCATCACCTTCTACTGTCTAACTAAACCTCTTCATCACTGTCTACGGTCTAACTAAACCTCTTCATCACTGTCTAACTAAACCTCTTCATCACTATCTACTGTCTAACTAAACCTCTTCATCACTGTCTAACTAAACCTCTTCATCACTGTCTAACTAAACCTCTTCATCACTGTCTAACTAAACCTCTTCATCACTGTCTAACTAAACCTCTTCATCACTGTCTACTGTCTAACTAAACCTCTTCATCACTGTCTAACTAAACCTCTTCATCATCATCTACTGTCTAACTAAACCTCTTCATCACTGTCTAACTAAACCTCTTCATCATCATCTACTGTCTAACTAAACCTCTTCATCACTGTCTAACTAAACCTCTTCATCATCATCTACTGTCTAACTAAACCTCTTCATCACTGTCTAACTAAACCTCTTCATCACTGTCTAACTAAACCTCTTCATCACTATCTACTGTCTAACTAAACCTCTTCATCACTGTCTAACTAAACCTCTTCATCACTATCTACTGTCTAACTAAACCTCTTCATCACTATCTACTGTCTAACTAAACCTCTTCATCACTGTCTAACTAAACCTCTTCATCATCATCTACTGTCTAACTAAACCTCTTCATCACTGTCTAACTAAACCTCTTCATCACTGTCTAACTAAACCTCTTCATCACTATCTACTTTCTAACTAAACCTCTTCATCACTGTCTAACTAAACCTCTTCATCACTATCTACTTTCTAACTAAACCTCTTCATCACTGTCTAACTAAACCTCTTCATCACTATCTACTGTCTAACTAAACCTCTTCATCACTGTCTAACTAAACCTCTTCATCATAGAAGACCAGTTCTTAAAGCCTTTAGTCGTATCCTTATTCTAGTCCTCCTCTGTTCCTCTGGTGATGTAGAGGCTAACCCAGGCCCTGTAGCCCCCAGTATCACTCCTACTCCCCAGGAGCTATCATTTGTTGACTTCTGTAATCGCAAAAGTCTTGGTTTCTTGCACATAAATATCAGAAGTCTACTTCCTAAGTTTTAGTTATTCACTGCGTTAGCACACTCTGCCAACCCTGATGTTCTAGCAGTGTCTGAATCCTGGCTCAGGAAGGCCACCAAAAATTCTGAAATTTCCATCCCCAACTATAACATTTTCCGTCTAGATAGAACTGCCAAAGGGGGTGGAGTTGCAATCTACTGTAGAGATAGTCTGCAGAGCTCTATCATACTATCCAGGTCTGTGCCCAAACAGTTTGAGCTTCTACTTCTAAAAATCCACCTTTCCAGAAATAAGTCTCTCACTGTTGCCGCTTGCTACAGACCCCCCTCAGCCCCCAGCTGTGCCCTGGACACCATATGTGAATTGATTGCCCCCCATTTATCCTCTGACTTTGTACTGCTTGGTGACCTAAATTGGGATATGCTTAATACCCCAGCCATCCTACAATCCAAGCTAGATGCCCTCAACCTCACGCAAATTATCAACGAACCTACCAGGTACAACCCAAAATTCTTAAACATGGGTACCCTCATAGATATCATCCTGACTAACATACCCTCTAAATACACCTCAGCTGTCTTCAACCAGGATCTCAGCGATCACTGCCTTATTGCCTGCGTCCGTAACGGGTCTGCGGTCAAACGACCACCCCTCATCACTGTCAAACGCTCCCTAAAACACTTTAGCGAGGAGGCCTTCCTAATTGACCTGGCCCAGGTATCCTGGATGGATATAGATCTAATTCCGTCAGTAGAGGATGCCTGGTTGTTCCTTAAAAGTAATTTCCTCTCAATCTTAAATAAACATGCACCATTCAAAAAATACAGAACTAAGAACCGATATAGCCCCTGGTTCTCCTCAGACTTGACTGCCCTTGACCAGCACAAAAACATGCTGTGGCGTACAGCATTAGCATCAAATAGCCCCCCGCGATATGCAACTTTTCAGGGAAGTTAGGAACCAATATACACAAGCAGTCAGGAAAGCAAAGGCTAACTTTTTCAAACAGAAATGTGCATCCTGTAGCACTAACTCCAAAAAGTTTTGGGACACTGTAAAGTCCATGGAGAATAAGAGCACTTCCTCCCAGCTGCCCACTGCACTGAGGCTAGGAAACACTATCACCACCGATAAATCTACAATAATCGAGAATTTCAACAAGCATTTTGCTACAGCTGGCCATGCTTTCCATCTGGCTACCACTAACCCGGCCACCAACTCTGCACCCTCTGCTGCAACTTGCCCATGCCCCCCCCGCTTCTCCTTCACACAAATTCAGACAGCTGATGTTTTGAAAGCGCTGCAAAATCTGGACCCCTACAAATCAGCTGGGCTAGACAATCTGGATCCTTTCTTCCTAAAACTAGCCGCCGAAATTGTCGCAACCCCTATTACTAGTCTGTTCAACCTCTCTTTCATAACGTCTGAGATCCCCAGAGATTGGAAAGCTGCCGCGGTCATCCCCCTCTTCAAAGGGGGTGACACTCTAGATCCAAACTGCTACAGACCTATATCCATCCTGCCCTGCCTTTCGAAAGTATTCGAAAGCCAAGTTAACAAACAGATCATCGACCATTTCGAATACCACCGTACCTTCTCCGCTATGCAATCCGGTTTCCGAGCTGGTCACGGGTGCACTTCAGCCACGCTCAAGGTCCTAAACGATATTATATCCGCGATTGATAATAGACAGTACTGTGCAACCGTCTTCATCGACCTGGCCAAGGCTTTCGACTCTGTCAACCACCGCATTCTTATTGGCAGACTAAATAGCCTTGGTTTCTCAAATGACTGCCTCGCCTGGTTCACCAACTACTTCTCAGATAGAGTTCAGTGTGTCAAATCGGAGGGCCTGTTGTCTGGACCTATGGCAGTCTCTATGGGGGTGCCACAGGGTTCAATTCTTGGGCCGACACTTTTCTCCGTGTATATCAATGATGTCGCTCTTGCTGCTGGTGACTCTCAGATCCACCTCTACGCAGACGACACCATTTTGTATACATCTGGCCCTTCATTGGACACTTTGTTAACAAACCTCCAAACGAGCTTCAATGCCATACAACAATCCTTCAGTAGCCTTCAACTGCTCTTAAACACTAATAAAACTAAATGCATGCTTTTCAATCGAACGCTGCTAGCACCCGCCCACCCGACTAGAATCACCACTCTCGACGGGTCTGACCTAGAGTATGTGGACAACTACAAATATCTAGGTGTCTGGTTAGACTGTAAACTCAACTTCCAGACTCACATAAAGAATCTCCAATCCAAAGTTAAATCTAGAATCGGCTTCCTATTTCACAACAAAGCCTCCTTCACTCATGCTGCCAAACATGCCCTCGTAAAACTGACTATCCTACCGATCCTTGACTTCGGCGATGTCATTTACAAAATAGCCTCCAACACTCTACTCAGCAAATTGGATGTAGTCTATCACAGTGCCATCCGTTTTGTCTCCAAAGCCCCATACACTACCCACCACTGTGACCTGTACGCTCTTGTTGGCTGGTCCTCACTACATGTTCGTCGTCAAACCCACTGGCTCCAGGCCATCTATAAATCACTGCTAGGCAAATCCCCGCCTTATCTTAGCTCATTGGTCACCATAGCAGCACCCACCCGTAGTCTGCGCTCCAGCAGGTATATCTCACTGGTCATTCCCAAAGCCAACACCTCCTTTGGCCGCCATTCCTTCCAGTTCTCTGCTGCCAATGACTGGAACGAATTGCAAAAATCTCTGAAGCTGGAGACTCTTATCTCCCTCAATAACTTTAAGCATCAGTTGTCAGAGCACCTTACCGATCACTGCACCTGTACACAGCCCATCTGAAATTAGCCCACCCAACTACCTCATCCCTATATTGTTATTTAATTTGCTATTTTGCACCCCAGTATCTCTATTTGCACATAATCTCCTGCACATCTAGCATTCCAGTGTTAATACTATTTTAATTATTCTGCACTATAGCCTATTTATTGCCTTACCTCCATAACTTGCTACATTTGCACACACTGTATATATATTTTCTGTTGTATGTCTGACTTTATGTTTTTGTTTTACCCCATAGTAACTCTGTGTTGTTTTTTATTGCACTACTTTGCTTTATCTTGGCCAGGTCGCAGTTGTAAATGAGAACCTGTTCTCAACTGGCTTACCTGGTTAAATAAAGGTTAAATAAAAAAAATAAAAAAATCACTGTCTAACTGTTAACTAAACCGCTCTATCACCTGTTCTAACTAAACCTCTTTCATCACTGTCGAACTAAACCTCTTCCTCACTGGTCTAACTAAAACCTCGTCATCCCTGTCTCACTAACACCTCTTCATCACTGTCTAACCTAAACCTCTTCATCACTGTCTAACTAAACCTCTCATCCTCACTGTTGAACTAAAACCCTCTTCATCACTATCTAACTTCAACCTCTTCATCACCATCTACGTTCTAACTAAAACCTCTTCATCACTGTCTAAATCAAACCTCTTCATTTCATCACTGTCTAACCTAAAACCTCTTCATCACTATCCTACTGTCCTAACTAAAGCTCTTCCATCACTGTCTAACTAAACCTTTTTTCATCCCCTGTCAACAAAACCCTCTTCTCACGTCAAAAAAAACCTTTTCCCCCCTGTCAACAAAACCTTTTCCTTTTCCCACTTTTCTAACAAAACTCTTCATCACTTTTCTAACAAAAAACCCCTTTACACGGGTCTACGGGCAACCAAAAACCCCTTTTTAAATTCACTGTCAAACAAACCCCCTTCCCCCACTGCCCAAAACCAAAAAACCTCTTCATCCTGAAAAAAAAAAACCCTTTTCTTCAATTACACCCAACAAAAACCCTTCATCATACAAACAAAACCTCTTCATCACGCCCTTAACAAAAACCCTTCATCACTTTTGAAAAAAACCTCTTCATCACTATCTAAATCTAACAAAGGCCTGAAGAAGGGGGAAAAATTTTAACTAACCAGAAAAGGCCCAAAAAGGAAAAGAGGGGAAAAGAGCCCTTAAAACATATTTCCCTATTTTTAAAGGGTGGGATTTAGCATGACAAAAGCATGGACCAGACCGCAGTATCACTCATTCAGTCATTCACATACAGCAGTTACTTAGTTATTTCCCTGATTTGACAAAGATGCAGTTATGGTTTAGCAGGGCATGCTTAGTGAGCAGAGAGTAGGTTTATAAAATACCAGGAACTTTATTTCCCCAAAATTCCCAGGCTTTTCCAAAAATCCCGGGTTGAAAAGATTCCCAGAATCTGAATGTATTAAGCAGGGAATCTGGAATCCTCCCAACCGGGATTTCTAGAAAAACCTACCGGAATATTTCATCCCTAGCAGAGAGGAGGTTAAAACACATTGCAGCCTTCATTTAAAATATAATAGAAGAACTAGAAGTGTGAACATCAGGGTTGGGCTCCATTCCATTTCAATTCCAGTCAATTCAGATAGTACACTGAAATTCCAATTGTAATTCCAATTCTCGTCAATGCTTTTCAATGAGGACAATTTGGAATTGGAATATGGTTTACTTTCTGAATTGACTGGAACTGAAATGGAATTGAGCCCAACCCTGCTGGGCACACAGTAGTTGTGAAACTCTTCTGTCTAGATCAGCGTTTGTTCGTCAAACTTGTTCCCCAACAAGAAATATGAATATGTAAAATAATAATTTTTTTCTCCCCATGTTAAACAGCAGCAAAGGGGAGAAGGGCTATTTTCCATCACCTTTACCTAAACATTGAAAATGTAGAAATGTGCTATGTATTGCAATGAAATCAGGTAACACATGAAATGTAGTGTACAAGTCGGAAACAATCCTAATTTCTGAACAGTGAACATGCAGGTTGAATGAGTTTGACATCTCTTTCCAGAAACGTTCAAAGTGTGGATAGAAAAATGCAACAGCCTACCAACTAGTAAGCTTACTGTGTTAGCGGCCCGAATGGCACCCTATTCCCTATGCAGTGCACTACTTTAGACCAGGGCCCATAGGGCACTATACTGGGAATAGGATTACATTTGGGACACATCCTGTAAATGTAAAATGGCCACCATTTTTACAACCACATAACGTTAGGCTTGTGTGCTAATTCTCTACACGTCCCCCCAAAGTGTACACTCCCTGCGTCCCCTTCCTCCCCCCATTTAAAAAAGTAATACGCAGACATCAGCATTCAGCTACTAGGTTTATAAAATATCATACACAGTGATGAACCTTTACAACGGTCCGTCTAGATAGTAAAACTCTAAGGGGACATCCCAAATGGCACCCTGTTATTCCCTACGTAGTGCACTACTTTTGACCCGAGCCCTAAAGCCCTGGTTAAAAGTAGTACACCATGTAGAGAAAAGGGTGCCATTTGGGAACAGCGCTTCCCTCCTTTTTTTGGTTTTGTAACGGTTCGACATTCAGAGCCCCACCCCCTCGACTGAGGGTTGGTCATGTGACCGGACCGCTTGTCATTTATTCATAGAGGGAGAGAGAGAGAGAGAGAGAGAGAGAGAGAGAGAGAGAGGGAGAGCGAGAGAGAAGAGAGAGAGGAGGAAGAGAGAGACGAGCCAGAGGAAGAAGTATCAAATAAACCTTCCACTGACTGATCAGCCAGCCAAATAATAACACAATCAACATGACTGTACCTTTCAGCCAACTCTGATGGAGTGTGTGTACAAACCTGGATCCTCTTTTCTGTAAACACACCCATTCCCTCTGCATTCCTATTTTTCACACCTCACACCACTACCATACAGAATCAATAATCACAGGGATAACATCACAAATAAATAATAATTAAAACAATAATAATCGACATTCAAATATAATAATTAGTTAAATACTACATTAACGCAAGCAGGTTGGCTTTGAGTCCAGAGATTGTCATTGCGTGAGGCTTCTTGCAGTTTTGGTGATGATGCTACATATGTCCAGTTTTGTCCCTCCTTGTGTAGTTGCCGTGGTTTACAGCACTTGCACAGCATACTGTAGGTTACTGTTTAAAATGCTTAACAGTCATTTGGGACGTGTGATATGGAACGCCGTTTGGGTCTTTACGTGTCAAAAAAATGTCAAAAGTGTAAGCTTGTTGAACATTCAGGACCTGAATATGACTGCACGTCACATATTTTTTACGTATATATTACACATTGATTACACTATCACTCGTATTTAATGTCACAACGATTCATTGATACGTACGCTATGATGCTGGTAAAGTTTTGTTATTAAAAAAGCGAGCTAGCTGATGGATGCAAACAATGTTCTTCCCAAAAAACATAGCAAAATGACATAATCTGTTTCAGTAGCTATAGTTAGCTAGCTAACTACCTAGCTAGGTGTCATCATCTAAAATAACCCTAATTTATAAGAACCCTTGGTGCTAGCTAGGTACCAAGCTAAAGCTAGCTAGCTACCCCAGAAGTTGCCGTCAAACAAATAATGCCTTATTACCAACGCGGGTATTGTAAACACATCGTTTATGGCCCGTGTGTGCTTGTTTGCAGACTTTTTTTTGTACCGTTTATACAGTGCTACTGATAGCAGTGGTGGAGCTTGTCTTGCATGTGCAAATTCAACACACACAACATTCATAATAGAATTGTGTTATTTGACGTGTCAAATTAAAATCTTATTTAACGCGTCAAATAGTCTTATTTAATGTGTATATTTTTTGACAAGCAAAGACCCAAATGGAGTTACATACTGTTATGACATAACTCTTATGTCTTCCAGTGTGTCACATGTTCCCTGTGATGTCACACAGGCACTTTGTGATGTCACAGAGGTTCCTTATTTATGATGTCACAGAGGCTCTCTATGATGTCACAGGAGATCATTAGAACCGTCTTGTTTCATCCCGTCTTGTTTCATCAGTCTCATCTCTCTCTCCTTTCAATTGTGCTTCTTCTTTTTCTTCTTCTTCTCTACGTGGACTTGTTCCAGTTCAGACATTTGTTCCCCACTCAGCCGGATGACTGACTGATTGTCTGGCGACCCTGTGTAGTGGGTCTAGAGGTCAGAGTTGAAAGGTCAACCGATAGGTTGTTATAGGGGTCAGAGATCATTGGTTCAGTTCAGAGGGCGGTGAGTGTGCGGAACAGCTGTGTGAGGCAGAAGACGGAAGCAGTGAGGGCAGTACACTGCTTGGCAAGGAGCTTGGTGCTGAGGTCATGACAGCTCCGCCTCCCGCTTGCCCTCTCCGCTGCCAGCACAAACTCCCGGTACGTCCTGGCCACGTCCGCCAGCCCAGCCAGCGCCTCAGCGTTCCTCCGGTCGCACCGGTCGCACCCGGAGAACCACAGGCACATGCCGGCCATGCCCACCAGGGTCTTGAAGCTGTCGGACAGGGACAAGAGCATCTCGTCCGGGGTCTGCCCCACCCGGACCACCTTCTGACAGCCGGCCATCAGCCTCCGGGCCTCCCCGTGGAGAAGACGCTTGTTCTCTGAGAAGTGGGTGGCGCAGGTCTCCCTTGGGTGCCTCCCCCCTCTCCCCCCCATCCTCCCTCCCTGCAGGAGGGTGATAAGCTCGTCCACGTCGCTCCGGATAGTCTGGAACCCTGCTGGGGGCGGTGGGAAGCGGCGGTGGCGTAGTCGGCCGATATCGTCCTGGAGACTGGACTGGGACAAGAAGCAGTTGGATGGGGAGAGGAGCGGGGAGAGAATAGGGGAGAGCTCCATGGAGGAGGATGGGGGCATGACAGAGCGAGGGAAGGAGGGAGAGAGGAGAGGAGGAGGGAGGGGAGGAGGAGAGGAAGGAGGAGAGAGGAGAGAGAGGGAGGGCCAGCGCAGAGGAAGAGGGTTGGGAGGCGGGAGGAGAACTTGTCCGGCAGGAGAACTCGTAAACTGTCAACTCATCGTCGAAGCTGTCACCCCCACTGAAACAGTTGTTATAAACTAGCGGTGGCGGACACCTGCATGCCTCCAGGGGCGTCTGCACCCCCTCCAGGACCGCCTCGCACCCCGACACCAGCACCGAACTACACCCTAAGTCAGGCTTCTCCAGCGGGTAGGATTCCATGTGGGCCTGGTTGGGCTGGGTCTCACAGGTGGAGGTGAAGACCCCACAGCCTGTAGTCAGGAGTTTCAGCAGGCCTGCCTCCTCCCCTGGGGGTTTACAGAAGCTGTTTCCCCCGAATGGCCGTCCTCTCATGTTATAACCAGGGAAGCTGAGCCCCGGTCCATTCAGACTCTGTGTGGTCACCACTATAGCAGAGGGGCAGGAAGACAACGGAGAGGACATTTTGGGGTCTAGGGATAGTGGTTCAGGGCAAGGGTCTGTCTTGGGTTCTACTCTGATTGGGGGAGGATTAGAAGAAGGGGAATTCAGACTCTGTGTGGTTACCACTAAAGCAGGGGGACAAGAGGACGATAAGGTGGCCATTTTGGAGCGTATGGATAGTGATTCATGTTCTGGTTTGGGCTCTACGCGTATGGGCACAGGAGAGGAAGGACAGGAAGGTAATGGGGCGGCCATTTTGTGGATAGTGGGGCTTGGGGAGAGTAGTTCAGAGACTGGTATGGGCTCCAGACAGATAGGTGCTGTAGCCATAGGAGGGGTGGTTTCCACTGTAGCAATGGGACAGGTAGGCAACTTGGCAACCATTTTGGGTTCTGGTTTGGGCTCTACAGAGATGGGATGCTAAAGGAGGAGGAGGGGAGGATCCGTAGACCATCACAACCTTCTCGACCACCTCCTTGACCTCCGACACCGTCAACCTCGTGATTTCCGCCCCGGCCGTCTCCACGACAACCTCGCCAACCTCCGATTCCGTCAGCGTGACCTCGGAATCATCCGACTCCGCCAACGCCACCCCGGAATCTTTCGAATCCTCCACTGTCGCCACCGCTGTGACATCGTCGTCCTTGGCTGTTTCGGTTGTGACCGTTACCTCAGTCTTGTCGCTGGTGGGCTCCTGAGAGGGGCTCCTGGTGGTGCTGCCCACCCCAGAGAGGGTGAGGGTTTCCTGGGAGCGAGATAAATAGAGGGGCAGGCTCTGGATCTTCCCCCGTAATGTGGAGGCCGAGAGGCTTTGGCCGATGATGCCCGGTGAGCAAGGCCGGAGGAGGAATCCTGTTGTAGGTGATATGGGAGACTCTTTGGGAATGTTAGCCATAGCTGAGTTAGCATTAGCTGAATTAGCATTAGTCATAGCTAAGTTAGCATTACCTGTAGAATCAGTGCTAGGTGTAGGGGAATTCATTATAGCATTAGCTTCATCGTTAGCCATAGCAAAATCAGAGTTAGCAGTAGCTAAATCAATGTTAGTGTTAGCTATAGTGTTAGCCATAACAGATTTGATGCTATTTGAATCTTTGTGATTAGCAGTGGCTAAATCAGAGTCAGAGCTAGCTGTAGCCTCAGTGTTAGCCATGACAGAATGAATGCTGGCTGTAGCTACAATGTTAGCCGTAGCAACATCAGTGTTATCAGTAACAGAATTAGTGCGAACTATAGCTTCATCTTTGTTAGTTTCTGCTTTCACTATGCTTGTCAGGTCCTGGTGACTGATAGTGAGTTTTCTATGGACTTGAGTCAAGCAGCTATTGTCCTTCTCTCTGTCTGAGAGTGTGAAGGGTTTGGGTTGGGACCCCACATCCACATCCTCGCTATCCCTCTCTCCCCTCTCCGTGTGGGGGATGGAGGGGGCTGGGAGAGGTGGTATTGGAGAGGTTGGGGGAGGAGGAGCCGGAAGGGGAGTCACGCTCTCCTCACCACCAGCCACGTCCTGTTCACCCCCTGTGTCCCTCCCATACACACCTGGATGGGAGATACTTATTTGGGGTATGAAATAAGCTTCCTGACCCTCGTCTTTCGTTAGACACAGAGGTCGTCTACTAAATTGGGACCCCCTAACGGAGGGTGGACCTTCAGAAATGAGTGAGGGCTGTCTCCTCTCTCTGTCTCTCTCCCCCTCCTCCCCCAGTTCCTCCCCCCTCTCCCCCTCCTCTTCCTTAATCTCAGTCAGAAACATGTGACATGTGAACGGTCCTGCCCCTGCTTCTCCACCCCCTTCCTCTTCCTCCATCTCTCCCTCCTCCCCGTCTCCTCTCCGATCAGTGCTCTCCTTGCCGTCTGGTTCTACTCTACAGCGTACAGCCGTGATGGAGGAGGAGGCTGCCGTCACCAGGGCCGTGACCGATTTGGACTCCATCACGTCGGGCTCTGTCTCCATGGACTTCCGCCTGCTCCTGGAGCTCCTATGGAGTTCAGCCTTCGGGTTATCAGGCGCCCGTGGATCTCCAGGTCCCTGGTGGGACCCCTCTCGGGTGGGCTTGGTGAGGATAGGCTTGGACTCGAGCTGGAATGCCTCCCCCTCAGTGTGGCTCAGAGAGGAGACAGTAGGACATGGGTTCTGGCTCTGCTCAGAGGGTTCTGGGTCCAAACTCAGCAGCTGGCTTTCGTCTGAGCTCTCTGTCCGGTTCTGTACCCGGTCCGGATACTGATCAGGAACGTGATCTGGGTTCCAGTCCAGTTCCGCTCCTGGTTTTGGTCCGGTCCAGGGTAGGAGACTGTGGAGGTGAAGTCAGTCTGCATGAAGGAACGCCGTTTCTTCGATCTTTTCCTAGAGAGCCTGGAGAACATCTCTCTGCCTCGTCCTCCTTCTCCTCCTCCGGTAGTCTCTCCCTCTCTCCCCTCCTCTCGTTCATCACTCCCTCCTTCCGTCAGGTTGATTCTGATGTCACTCAGGCTCACTGTTTGCTGTGCCATTCCGCTTGCCATCTCGGCTGAAAAATCTGAAGAAAAAAAATGACAACTTTATGTGACTAAAGAAATCTGAACAAACCTAACATATTTAAATGCTTCCCAGCTATGTATTGACCTCAGGTCATCAGGAATTAAAACCTTTCATCCATTTAATCTCATTAATCTCTCTTTATATATCACTAATTAACTGGAGAATATGCACTATGCTTCTCACAGTTTGATCTAATATGACAAGTTTCAGTTCTTCAAGTTAACACTTAAAAAACTAAAGCTGTTAAGTTGTTAACACAATATCGAACCTAGTGCAATAAAGTTCATAACACTACCAACCTCTAGGCATCTAAGAGGGAACTAACTATTATACATTACAGTACAGTAATAACCCTGACACACCTCTGGACACAGTCCCTGATGTTGGGTCTTCAGGCGAGGCGAACCGATCCCTCGCATCAAAGAACTCCTCGTCAGAACTGCTGTCTCCGAACCCTGGCGGCGGCTGGAGGATGGGCACGGGCTCCAGGGTCAGGACCGCCCCCTGCTCTTCCTCACCACCACCACCACCCTCCTCTTCCTCAGCCTTAGGGTGAGGGTGGGTGAGGCTGCATGCGCTGTCGGGGGTAACGTTAGGGCAGATATTGTAGTAACACCTTGCATCGCTCTGCTCGAAGGTAAACACACAGTCCATACGTGAGGAGGAGGAGGAGGAACGGGGACGTCCGGATACGGAAAATAACTCCTGTCCACCTCCTTCATCACTCCTCCTCCTCTCTTCCCTCTTCTGCTCCTCCTCCTCATCGTCGCTGGCCTCCGGAGGACTGGGGAGGTACTCCAGCATGAGAGAGAGCTCAGCATAGTTCAGGTTCTCAGAGGGGTCAACCACGGGGGTCACACGTTCAGAGTTCACGGGGTCAGGGGTCATTGGAGAATAGTGGGGGTCGACCCCGGCTCCATTGCCCGATCTCCTCCCTCCTCCCCCTCCTCTCCTCCCTCCTCCTCCTCTCCACTCTCCTGCCCCTCCTCGGGGTGAGGATGCACCCCCTCGTGGGTGAGGCTGGGGGTGGGGGGGCTCCACTGTGAGGCGGAAGGGAGGGTGAGGGAGGGAGGAGGAGCAGGCGATCAGGTCATCCTCCTCCAGAGCATCCAGGGAGTCACTGGAGATGCTGGTCATGAAACGAGAGTCAGTACGACACGAGTCGATTGCCTCCTCTGATACGGACGGGTGCCTTTCGGGAGGGAGAAGAGAAGAAAAGAAAAGAAGAAGAAGAGAAGAAAAGCAGAGGAAGGAAAGAAGAAGAGAGAAGAAGTAGAAGAGAAGGGGAAAGAAAAGAGAGAGAAGAGAAGGGAAGAGATGATACGAAGAGAAGAGATGCGCAAAGCGAAGAAGAGATAAGAAGGAGCAGAGAAGGGCAAAGAAGAAGAGCGAAGGAAGAGACGAAGAAGAGAGGAAGAAGCAGAAGAGAAGAGAAAAGAGACGAGAGAAGAAGAGAAGAGAGGGGAAGAGAAGAAGAGCGACGCAGCGAAGAAGAAGAGAGATGCAAGAGACGTACTAAGATCAACTCCTCCTATCTTCCTCCGCTCCTTCCTCTCCCCTCCTCCTCTCTCCTCCTCGCCTCTACTGTTCCCTCAATCTCTCTACTACTCTCCTCTCCTGTTCCATCCTCATCTCTCCTCCTCTCAATCCTGTCCCCATCCTCTATCTCCTCATCCTCTCCATCTCCTATACCCTCCTCCGCTCTCCTCCTCTCCTCTTTCATTCTCTCTTTCTCTGTCGTCCTCCTGCATTCCTCTGTTCTCTGCTCCTAGTTGTTTCTCAGACTTCTCCTCTCCTCCTGCTTCAGTGTCTTTCTTTCTCTGGTCCCCTACTTCCTCCCACCTTCTCCTCTATTCTCTCGTTCTCTCTGTTTTTTCTCTGTGGAGACATAGTTCCGTATTTCATATTTTTCTCTTGTTCTCCTTCTCCCTTCTCCTTTCTCTCGTTCCCCTCTTTCTCCTTCTTTTTCCTCTCCTCTCTCTCCTTCCTCTCTTTTCTCTCCTCTTTCCTCTCCTCCATAATGCGTCGTAGACCGACAGGGTCTGATGCGGTCCGCTGTTGTTATGGGGATACAAGGGAGATGAGGGTGTCCATGTCTGAGGAATCGTCCGAGTCACTGCCACACCGCGACACATAGCCTATGGACACACACATACACACACACACACACACACACACACACACACACACACACACACACACACACACACACACACCACACACACACACAACACACACACACACACACACACACACACACACACACACACACACACACACACACACACCACACACACACACACACACACACACACACACACACACACCATGAGAACATGAAACCTTGTAACACATAACATAATGATATTCATGATTTAATTATCTATCAGCTTACAGTATATACTGCACTATCCGACACACAGATACAACCTAGTTCTACTGTCTGACTCACAGATACAACCTAGTTCTACTGTCTGACTCACAGATACAACCTAGTTCTACTGTCTGACTCACAGATACAACCTAGTTCTACTGTCTGACTCACAATACAACTAGTCTACTGTCTGACTCACAGATACCAACTAGTTCTACTGTCTGACTCACAGACACAACCTAGTTCTACTCACAGATACAACCTAGTTCTACTGTCTGACTCACAGATACAACCTAGTTCTACTGTCTGACTCACAGACACAACCTAGTTCTACTGTCTGACTCACAGATACAACCTAGTTCTACTGTCTGACTCACAGATACAACCTAGTTCTACTGTCTGACTCACAGATACAACCTAGTTCTACTGTCTGACTCACAGATACAACCTAGTTCTACTGTCTGACCACAGACACAACCTAGTTCTACTGTCTGACTCACAGATACAACCTAGTTCTACTGTCTGACTCACAGATACAACCTAGTTCTACTGTCTGACTCACAGATACAACCTAGTTCTACTGTCTGACACACAGATACAAAACCTAGTTCTACTGTCTGACTCACAGATACAACCTAGTTCTACTGTCTGACTCACAGATACAACCTAGTTCTACTGTCTGACTCACAGACACAACCTAGTTCTACTGTCTGACTCACAGACACAACCTAGTTCTACTGTCTGACTCACAGTTACAACCTAGTTCTACTGTCTGACTCACAGACACAACCTAGTTCTACTGTCTGACTCACAGACACAACCTAGTTCTACTGTCTGACTCACAGATACAACCTAGTTCTACTGTCTGACTCACAGATACAACCTAGTACTACTGTCTGACTCACAGATACAACCTAGTTCTACTGTCTGACTCACAGATACAACCTAGTTCTACTGTCTGACTCACAGACACAACCTAGTTCTACTGTCTGACTCACAGACACAACCTAGTTCTACTGTCTGACTCACAGATACAACCTAGTTCTACTGTCTGACTCACAGATACAACCTAGTTCTACTGTCTGACACACAGATACAACCTAGTTCTACTGTCTGACTCACAGATACAACCTAGTTCTACTGTCTGACTCACAGATACAACCTAGTTCTACTGTCTGACTCACAGATACAACCTAGTACTACTGTCTGACTCACAGATACAACCTAGTTCTACTGTCTGACTCACAGATACAACCTAGTTCTACTGTCTGACTCACAGATACAACCTAGTTCTACTGTCTGAAACACAGATACAACCTAGTTCTACTGTCTGACTCACAGATACAACCTAGTTCTACTGTCTGAAACACAGATACAACCTAGTTCTACTGTCTGACTCACAGATACAACCTAATTCTACTTTCTCCTTCAAATGTTCTCTTCAACTATCTAAATATTGAAACACTCTAAACTGATATCAATGCAGTGGCAGATGTCAACTCAACAATTCAAAATCTTTATTGAAAATAAATGACACTTTTCAATTCCTTAATTGACTGAAAGGACCCTGGCCCTGTTGTGAATAGCCTGGTAGTGGTGTGGTATCGTACCCTCCTCAGTGGAGACATGGTGTGTGTGACTCACAGATACAACCTAGTTCTACTGTCTGACTCACAGATACAACCTAGTTCTACTGTCTGACTCACAGATACAACCTAGTACTACTGTCTGACTCACAGATACAACCTAGTTCTACTGTCTGACTCACAGATACAACCTAGTTCTACTGTCTGACTCACAGATACAACCTAGTTCTATTCTCAAACCTGTTCTGACTCACAGATACAACCTAGTTCTACTGTCTGACTCACAGATACAACCTAGTTCTACTGTCTGACTCACAGATACAACCTAGTTATACTGTCTGACTCACAGATACAACCTAGTTCTACTGTCTGACTCACAGATACAACCTAGTTCTACTGTCTGACTCACAGATACAACCTAGTTCTACTGTCTGACTCACAGATACAACCTAGTTCTACTGTCTGACTCACAGACACAACCTAGTTCTACTGTCTGACTCACAGATACAACCTAGTTCTACTGTCTGACTCACAGATACAACCTAGTTCTACTGTCTGACTCACAGATACAACCTAGTTCTACTGTCTGACACACAGATATAACCTAGTTCTACTGTCTGACTCACAGATACAACCTAGTTCTACTGTCTGACTCACAGATACAACCTAGTTCTACTGTCTGACTCACAGATACAACCTAGTACTACTGTCTGACTCACAGATACAACCTAGTTCTACTGTCTGACTCACAGATACAAC
>LR778274.1:5407846-5455346 GCA_902810595.1 Coregonus sp. 'balchen' | reverse complement strand
TCATGGTGGAGATATAGATGTGGTCCTCTGTAGCTCAGCTGGTAGAGCACGGCGCTTGTAACGCCAAGGTAGTGGGTTCGATCCCCGGGACCACCCATACACAAAAAATGTATGCACGCATGACTGTAAGTCGCTTTGGATAAAAGCGTCTGCTAAATGGCATATTATATTATTATATTATTATAGATATAACTAGATATAGATAATCTCTCTCCTACCATCATGGTAAGGATATAGATATAACTAGATATAGATAATCTCTCTCCTACCATCATGGTAAGAATATAGAGATAACTAGATAGAGAATCTCTCTCCTACCATCATGGTAAGGATATAGAGATAACTAGATAGAGATAATCTCTCTCCTACCATCATGGTAAGAATATAGAGATAACTAGATAGAGATAATCTCTCTCCTACCATCATGGTAAGGATATAGAAATAACTAGATAGAGATAATCTCTCTCCTACCATCATGGTGGAGATATAGAGATAACTAGATATAGATAATCTCTCTCCTACCAACAAAGCCTCCTTCACTCATGCTGCCAAACATGCCCTCGTAAAACTGACTATCCTACCGATCCTTGACTTCGGCGATGTCATTTACAAAATAGCCTCCAACACTCTACTCAGCAAATTGGATGTAGTCTATCACAGTGCCATCCGTTTTGTCTCCAAAGCCCCATATGCTACCCACCACTGTGACCTGTACGCTCTTGTTGGCTGGTCCTCACTACATGTTCGTCGTCAAACCCACTGGCTCCAGGCCATCTATAAATCACTGCTAGGCAAATCCCCGCCTTATCTTAGCTCATTGGTCACCATAGCAGCACCCACCCGTAGTCTGCGCTCCAGCAGGTATATCTCACTGGTCATTCCCAAAGCCAACACCTCCTTTGGCCGCCATTCCTTCCAGTTCTCTGCTGCCAATGACTGGAACGAATTGC
Organism: Coregonus sp. 'balchen'; assembly: GCA_902810595.1. NCBI lineage: Eukaryota > Metazoa > Chordata > Actinopteri > Salmoniformes > Salmonidae > Coregonus > Coregonus sp. 'balchen'. The sequence continues at coordinate 5,454,396 of LR778274.1, read as the reverse complement.
AAAAATCTCTGAAGCTGGAGACTCTTATCTCCCTCACTAACTTTAAGCATCAGTTGTCAGAGCACCTTACCGATCACTGCACCTGTACACAGCACATCTGAAATTAGCCCACCCAACTACCTCATCCCTATATTGTTATTTATTTTGCTCTTTTGCACCCCAGTATCTCTATTTGCACATAATCTCTTGCACATCTAGCATTCCAGTGTTAATACTATTGTAATTATTTTGCACTATAGCCTATTTATTGCCTTACCTCCATAACTTGCTACATTTGCACACACTGTATATATATTTTCTGTTGTATTTTTGACTTTATGTTTTTTACCCCATATGTAACTCTGTGTTGTTTTTATCGCACGGCTTTGCTTTATCTTGGCCAGGTCGCAGTTGTAAATGAGAACTTGTTCTCAACTGGCTTACCTGGTTAAATAAAGGTGAAATAAAATAAATAAAAATAAATGGTGGAGATATAGAGATAACTAGATAGAGATAATATCTCTCCTACCATCATGGTAAGGATATAGAGATAACTAGATAGAAATAATCTCTCTCCTAACATCATGGTGGAGATATAGAGATAACTAGATAGAGATAATCTCTCTCCTACCATCATTAGGAGATATAGAGATAACTAGATAGAGATAATCTCTCTCCTACCATCATGGTGGAGATATATAGATAACTAGATAGAGATAATCTCTCTCCTACCATCATGGTAAGGATATAAGATAACTAGATAGAGATAAAGCTCTTCTCCCTACCCCCATGGGGAGGAGGATTATAGAGATCTCCTACTCCTTCCATGCTTGTAAGGATATACGAGAATCACTTAGATAGAGATAATCTCTCTCCTACCATCATGGTGGAGATATAGAGCTAACTAGATAGAGATAATCTCTCTCCTACCATCATGGTGGCACTAAAGGACTTCCCGCCAAAGGACTTGAGGTCACACAGCTCCGCCAGGTAGTCAATCTTCGCCTGATTGGCCGACAGCACCTTCTGCTTGGGCTCCTGTGATTGGCTCTTCTTCATGTGGTAGCCAATGGCCTTCCTCAGATCCTTCTCCCTCATGTTCCTCAGGAGGGTTGATGAGACAAAGTTCTCAATGCCCCAACTCTTCCTGTAGAGAGGAAAAAGGGAATATGATCAGCTGTAATGTACTATTCTAATAGAGGGAATATGATCAGCTGTAATGTATAGAGACAAACTGTATGTGTGTGTGTGAGTGAGAGTGTGTGTGTGTGAGTGTGTGTGTGTGAGTGCGTGTGCGTGTGTGTGTGTGTGGTGTGTGTGTGTGTGTGTGTGTGTGTGTGTGTTGTGTGTGTGTGTGTGTGTGTGAGCATGCACACGAGTGACGTACGTGATGATCTTGAGGTTGGTCTTAGGTGACTGTCCACAGCTGGCTAGTCTCTCCTGTATGTGCAGGGCTGCCAGACGCAGGGCCGTGTTGCAACGCATCTCCACCGCAAAACGCTCCTGTAGCACGTCATTAATACCCTACACAAACACACACGCACGCACACACACACACACACACACACACACACACACACACGCATGCACACACACACATAGTGATGTTACACAAACATATTTACACGTCCATGTCATATAACCCCCCCCCACCCATACCTACCTGCAGGTAGAGGTAGTGGAAGGCAGTGGGGTCATCTTGTAACAGGTGCTCAGGTTCTCTGGGTACAAAACACACTCTGAACAGACACCTGTAGTCATGGACTTCCTTCTGATGGACCACCTGGAGATGGACAGAGAGAGAGAGAGAGAGAAAGGGGGGGTAGGATACAGATGTGTCTGTGTGTGTGTGTGTGTGTGTGTGTGTGTGTGTGTGTGTGTGTGTGTGTGTGTGTGTATATGTGTGTGTGTGTGTGTGTGTGTGTGTGTGTGTGTGTTCCTGTTCTATCCCTTATTCCTCCTGCAGTAGCAGTAGTTTAGTGATGCTATACTGTGTGTGTTTACCTGTTGTATCCTCTCCTCTTCATGTAGTAACAGTAGTTTACTGATGCTGTACTTCTGTTCCAGAACCAGAGAGAAGTGTTCAATACGAGACAGAGACAGTTTCTCCTTCAGGGTCATCACTATGTCCTGGGAACAACCAGAGAGAACAGGAGACAGGATCATCACTATGTCCTGGGAACCAGAGAGAACAGGAGACAGGATCATCACTATGTCCTGGGAACAACCAGAGAGAACAGGAGACAGGATCATCACTATGTCCTGGGAACAACCAGAGAGAACAGGAGACAGGATCATCACTATGTCCTGGGAACAACCAGAGAGAACAGGAGACAGGATCATCACTATGTCCTGGGAACAACCAGAGAGAACAGGAGACAGGCTCATCACTATGTCCTGGGAACAACCAGAGAGAACAGGAGACAGGATCATCACTATGTCCTGGGAACAACCAGAGAGAACAGGAGACAGGATCATCACTATGTCCTGGGAACAACCAGAGAGAACAGGAGACAGGCTCATCACTATGTCCTGGGAACAACCAGAGAGAACAGGAGACAGGCTCATCACTATGTCCTGGGAACAACCAGAGAGAACAGGAGACAGGCTCATCACTATGTCCTGGGAACAACCAGAGAGAACAGGAGACAGGATCATCACTATGTGCTGGGAACAACCAGAGAGAACAGGAGACAGGCTCATCACTATGTCCTGGGAACCAGAGATAACAGGAGACAGGATCATCACTATGTCCTGGGAACCAGAGAGAACAGGAGACAGGCTCATCACTATGTCCTGGGAACAACCAGAGAGAACAGGAGACAAGACACTGATATGTTAGGCCAGTTAAACTGTAGGGTTGAGGTCAATTCACTGAGGAGAATTGGGGTTTCAGTTTCCTGGCTGAATGGACTGAATGGAAAGGTCAGTAAAATAGGGAATAACAGGATGTAGTATGTACACAGTCAGTCAGTCAGTCTTGTAGAGGAGGAGTCTATTGTCCGAGCCAGGACGGCCCGTAGAGGAGGAGTCTATTGTCCGAGCCAGGACGGCCCGTGGAGGAGGAGTCTATTGTCCGAGCCAGGACGGCCCGTAGAGGAGGAGTCTATTGTCCGAGCCAGGACGGCCCGTAGAGGAGGAGTCTATTGTCCGAGCCAGGACGGCCCGTAGAGGATGAGTCTATTGTCTGAGCCAGTACGGGCCGTAGAGGAGGAGTCTATTGTCCGAGCCAGGACGGCCCGTAGAGGAGGAGTCTATTGTCCGAGCCAGGACGGCCGTAGAGGAGGAGTCTATTGTCCGAGCCAGGACGGCCCGTAGAGGAGGAGTCTATTGTCCGAGCCAGGACGGCCCGTAGAGGAGGAGTCTATTGTCAGAGCCAGGACGGCCCGTAGAGGAGGAGTCTATTGTCCGAGCCAGGACGGCCCGTAGAGGAGGAGTCTATTGTCCGAGCCAGGACGGCCCGTAGAGGAGGAGTCTATTGTCCGAGCCAGGACGGCCTGTAGAGGAGGAGTCTATTGTCCGAGCCAGGACGGCCCGTGGAGGAGGAGTCTATTGTCCGAGCCAGGACGGCCCGTAGAGGAGGAGTCTATTGTCCGAGCCAGGACGGCCCGTAGAGGAGGAGTCTATTGTCCGAGCCAGGACGGGCCGTAGAGGAGGAGTCTATTGTCCGAGCCAGGACGGCCCGTAGAGGAGGAGTCTATTGTCCGAGCCAGGACGGCCTTTAGAGGAGGAGTCTATTGTCCGAGCCAGGACGGCCCGTGGAGGATGAGTCTATTGTCCGAGCCAGGACGGCCCGTAGAGGAGGAGTCTATATGCTTCTGTAGCGTGAGGCAGCTTGATGTACAAGTACACCCCTGGACAAGACACTAGTAGACAGTATAGTACCTTAACAAATCAAATCAAATTTTATTGGTCACATACACATATTTAGCAGATGTTATTGTGGGTGTAGTGAAATGCTTGCGTTCCTAGCTCCAACAGTGCAGTAGTATCTAACAATTCACAACAATACACACAAATCTAAAAGTAAAAGAATGGAATTAAGAAATATATAAATAAATATTAGGTTTGAATATGGTATTGAAGAAGTGTGGCACCGTATAGTCAAATATAGTTACCTTAACTGAGGTCCTCTGTAGCTCAATTGGTAGAGCATGGCGCTTGTAACGCCAGGGTAGTGGGTTTGATCCCCGGGACCACCCATACGTAAAAACGTATGCACACATGACTGTAAGTCGCTTTGGATAAAAGCGTCTGCTAAATGGCATATTATATTATATATTATATTAACAGTGGTGTAGAAGCAGTGTGGTACCGTATAGTAAAATATAGTTACCTTGATAGTGGTGTTGGGTTCAAACTTGAAGGCCTTGGTCTGTCTGTTATATTAGTAGTATCAACAGTATTATACTAATAATACTGTATAATATGATAGTGTAGTATGTGTATGATATAGCTACCTTGACAGTGGTGTTGGGTTCAAACTTGAAGGCCTTGGTCTGTCCGTTCTCCAGATACACCTTTAGAACGTTGGGGAGGAAGAGCAGCGAGTTGCCCTGGAAACCAGATGAATCAGGAAATAAGGATGTGTTATTATTAGCTTAATACTTTACATGAATAACTGTTATGAAAGCTGAGCTACCTGAGCTTGTGGTGATGACAGGCCAGCTAACGTTTAACACTCTGTCTGCGTCCCAAATGGCACCCTATTCCAGTGCACTACTTTTGACCAGGACACATAGGGTAAAGTAGTGCACTATGTAGGGAATATGGTGCCATTTGGAACGCACACACTCTCTTTAACACTCTCACACTATCTCTGTTCTCTATCTCTTTTCTCTATCTCTATTCTCTCTCTCTGTTCTCTATCTCTGTTCTCTATCTCTGTTCTCTCTCTCTCTCTCTCTCTCTCTCTCTCTCTCTCATACTGTGTTTTCATGTCTCTCCCTCTTCATTTTCATCCTCTCACCCCCTCTCTTCCACTCTCCTCCTCCTCCTCCTCCCCCTTTCAATACTTTATTCTCCTGTAATCACAGCTGTTCTGAAGGGAATCAGACTGGCATTGATCCAACCACTCCATCTCTTCCTGTTCTCTCTCTCTCTCTCACTCCACCCCCCCCCCCCCTTCTCTCATCTCTCTTTCATTCTCCCTCCACCCCTCTCTCTCCTCCTCCTCCTCCTTTCAATACTTTATTCTCCTGTAATCACAGCTGTTCTGAAGGGAATCAGACTGGCATTGATCCAACCACTCCATCTCTTCCTGTTGTTCTCTCTCTCTCTCGCTCCACCCCCCCATCTCTCTTTCATTCTCCCTCCACCTCTCTCTCTCCGCTCCCCTCTAATCGTTAATAGTGTGTTTACACTGAGTATACAAAACATGAAGAACACCTTCCTAATATTGAGTTGCACGGGGCATGGACTCTACAAGGTGTCGAAAGCGTTCCACAGGGATTGCTGGCCCATGTTGACTCCGATGCTTCCCACAGTTTTGTCAAGTTGGCTGGATGTCCTTTGGGTGGTGAACCATTCTTGATACACACGGGAAACTGTTGAGCGTGAAAAACCCAGCAGCGTTGCAGATCTTGACCCACTCAAACTGGTGCTCCTGGCACCTACTACCATACCCCGTTCAAAGACACTTAAATATTTTGTCTTGCCCATTCACCCTCTGAATGGAACACATACACAATCCATGTCTCAATTGTCTCAAGGCTTAAAAACAATTATTTAACCTGCCTCCTCCCCTTCAGCTACACTGGGCTGTAGTGGAACAGGTTGAGAGCTTCAAGTTCCTTGGTGTCCACATCACCAACGAACTATCATGGTCCAAACACACCAAGACAGTCGTGAAGAGGGCACGACAAAGCCTATTCCCCCTCAGGAGACTGGTTGCATCACCGCCTGGTATGGCAACTTCTTGGCCTCCGACCGCAAGGCACTACAGAGGGTAGTGCGTACGGCCCAGTACATCACTGGGGCCAAGCTTCCTGCCATCCAGGACCTCTATACCAGGCGGTGTCAGAGGAAGGCCCTCAAAATTGTCAAAGACTCCAGCCACCCTAGTCATAGACTGTTCTCTCTGCTACCGCACGGCAAGCGGTACCGGAGTGCCAAGTCTAGGTCCAAAATACTTCTCAACAGCTTCTACCCCCAAGCCAAAAGAATCCTGAACAGCTAATCATGGCTACCCGGACTATTTGCAATGCCCACCCCAACCCCCTCTTTTATGATGCTGCTACTCTGTTAATTATTTATGCATAGTCACTTTAACTCTACCCACATGTACATATTACTTCAACTACCTCAACTAGCCGGTGCCCCCGCACATTGACTCTGCACCGGTACCCCCCTGTATATATAGCCTCCCTACTGTTATTTTATTTTACTTCTGCTCTTTTTTTCTCAACACTTTAAGCACACTAATAAAAATAAATGCACTGTTGGTTAAGGGCTGTAAGTAAGCATTTCACTGTAATGTCTGCACCTGTTGTATTCGGCACATGTGGCCAATACAATTTGATTTGATTTGATTTGATTAAAGTGGATTTAACAGGTGACATCAACAAGGGATCATAGCTTTCACCTGGATTCACATGGTCTGTCTGTCATGTTCCTAATGTTTTGTACACTCAGTGTATTCTGGTGTAATCAGGGAATCATCCAGCCATCGATATGACCACTCCGTCTCTGGCTACGTCCCAAATGGCACCCTATTCACTATATAGTGCACTACCCCATAGGGCTCCGGTCAAACGTAGTGCACTATATAGGGAATAGGGTTCCATTTGAGATGCAGCCTCTGTAGCTTGTGGTCCCCCCCCCCACCCCCCCTCCAGTCCTCCAGGGAGCTTATTCCTCCTCTCTGTATTCATAGGTGTCACGTTCGTTCAATGACGGGACAGACCAAGGCGCAGCGTGATATACGTACATGTTTATTTACTGATAAACACCACGACAAAACAACAAATGAAACGAAACGTGAAGTCCAAGGTAGCATACACACAACATACCTTATACGGAACAAGATCCCACAACCCACTAGTGCCAATAAGCTGCCTAAGTATGATCCCCAATCAGAGACAACGAGCGACAGCTGCCTCTGATTGGGAACCACACCAGCCAACATAGATCTACCCATAATAGATCGAAACATAGAAAACACACAACAAAGAATATACACACCCTGACTCAACATTTAAGGGTCCCCTGAGTCAGGACGTGACAATAGGAAAGGGACAGGATATCTAAACCATAGTGAATTGGGTTTCCAAGCCAAGCAGTGAGGATAGGGAGGAATATAGGGTTGTTACATGGATGAGAGCTTAACCACTTGTGACTAGCTACATACAGCAGTCATGTCAGCTCCATAAAGCATTTACAAAAATGTCCATTTGGTGCTTTAGAAGTCACTGCATAGAGTAGACCATACATAAATCCTGGATAGATATGACACAACAGCTTCATACAGGGCTTATAACACGTTACGCAGTGACATAAGGGTGTCATAAAGTCTGACGTACCTGAGAGTGACCGTTGACCTCGACCTCCTCAGCAAAGCGAACTTTGACTGGGTTGGACCGGAGTTTAGCTCGCTTCTCTGGGGTGATGAAGGAAGACTTGGGTCCCTGGGAAACCATATGAGGAGGAATTAGACAGAGTTTCCAAAAGGCAAGGGGCTAAAGACTGCTCCTAGCATAGACACATACACACTCCTCTCCCCACTGGAGACCTGGGTTCAATCCCTGTCTCCTTCCTGCTATGTCTGCCTCCTTCCTGTATCCCCATCTGTTTATGTACCTGTCTAAATAAAGTGTCAGAATACCTAGATCTGAAAACTAAAAAGGCAGTGAATATACAACACAACCTCAGAGACACTAATCTGACTGGTCAACCCAACAGACAATATACAACAGAACCTCAGAGACACTAATCTGACTGGTCAACCCAACAGACAGTGGATATACAGCAGAACCTCAGAGACACTAATCTCAGAGGTCCAGACTGACTGGTCAACCCAACAGGCAGTAACGGACCGGGACATTTATTACACAGACAAACGTAAATATCACTTTGATGTAACACTGAAAACTAAAACACTAATATTGTTGCTGTTGTGGTAATGAAGTCCCTCTGCAGATGAGAACAGCGTCATCCGGGAGTGGTGTCTGCACTGTAACTGACAGCCAATCACAGCAACACATCCAGGGAGTGTTCCTAATGCGTATAGCTGTGTGTGTGTGTGTGTGTGTGTGTGTGTGTGTGTGTGTGTGTGTCTGTGTGTGTGTGTGTGTGTGTGTGTGTGTGTGTGTGTGTGTGTGTGTGTGATGTTGAAAAGAGTCAGTGTTCGCAGCATGTTGGTTCAGAGGGAATGAGGCTGGTGCATTATCTGCAGTCGCCCATTCATCCACACGCAAGCAGACACACACACACACACACACACAAGTGCTCCATCATGGTTCCCCACAGGCAGCAGAGTGTTGTCACACCTTTATTTTGACCTAGTAGTGTGGCCTTGGCGCGTGTTTGTGTGTGTGTGTGTGTGTGTGTGTGTGTGTATATAAGCACTCCTCCCCCCAGCCCTCAATGAATTTGAAATATGGTTTTGTTGACAGCATTTCATCCATCCACCTGTGAGTGTGTGGTTTCTCTGTCGGTGAAGAGAGCAACTGGTAACTGAAGGAAGAATAAAACATGGAAAATATAAGAGACTCACCACTGAGTTTCTGAGGACTGTTATCATCACAGAGCACTGACACTCCCTAGAGAGAGAGAGAGATGGAGAGAGAGAGATGGTCAATATGAGGAATAAATGCTAGTGTCCTGTGTGTGTGTAGTGTGTGTGAATGTATGTGCTTGTGTGTTTGTGTGTGTGTGTATGCATGCATGCCTGTGAGTAAGTGCGTGTGTGTGTGTTATTGTACCTGATGAGGTCAGCCGCTTGCTCTGGGGTCAGGTCGTCGACGGCAACATTGTTGATCTTTACGACCTGGTCGCCAGGGACTAGCCTTCCATCAGCCGGCCCCGCTACAGACACACACACAGGATCCTCCTCATCATCATCTTCATCAACAGGGTATACAACCCTGGCGTTGCAAACGCCATGCTCTACCAACTGAGCTACATCCCTGCCGGCCATTCCCTCCCCTACCCTGGATGACGCTGGGCCAATTGTGCGCCGCCCCATGGGTCTCCCAATCGCGGCCGGCTATGACAGAGCCTGGATTCGAACCAGGATCTCTAGTGGCACAGCTAGTACTGCGATGCAGTGCCTTAGACCACTGCACCACTCAGGAGAAGCAATAAATAAAATAATTGCAGTGTGGGCATGTTTAGATATTTGTATTTGTATATATCGATCACACTTTTCACAGGAGTGTAACCCTTGTTTGTACTGTAGTCTATGGGGACTTTGTGGTATACAGTAGGTCTGTGATGGTAGTCTATATACAGTAGGTCTGTGATGGTAGTCTATATACAGTAGGTTGTCTATATACAGTAGGTAGTCTATATACAGTAGGTCTGTGATGGTAGTATATATACAGTAGGTAGTCTATATACAGTAGGTCTGTGATGGTAGTCTATATACTGTAGATATGTGAGGGTAGTCTATATACAGTAGGTAGTCTATATACAGTAGGTAGTCTATATACAGTAGGTCTGTGATGGTAGTCTATATACAGTAGATATGTGAGGGTAGTCTATATACAGTAGGTAGTCTATATACAGAAGGTAGTCTATTTACAGTAGGTAGTCTATATACAGTAGGTCTGTGATGGAAGTCTATATATAGTAGGTAGTCTATATACAGTAGGTAGTCTATATACAGTAGGTCTGTGATGGTAGTCTATATACAGTAGGTAGTCTATATACAGTAGGTAGTCTATATACAGTAGGTAGTCTATATACAGTAGGTCTGTGAGGGTAGTCTATATACAGTAGATAGTCTATATACAGAAGGTAGTCTATTTACAGTAGGTAGTCTATATACAGTAGGTTGTGATGGAAGTCTATATACAGTAGGTAGTCTATATACAGTAGGTAGTCTATATACAGTAGGTATTTTAGGGTAGTCTATATACAGTAGATATGTGAGGGTAGTCTATATACAGTAGGTATTTTAGGGTAGTCTATATACAGTAGATATGTGAGGGTAGTCTATATACAGTAGGTAGTCTATATACAGTAGGTCTGTGATGGTAGTCTATATACAGTAGGTATTTTAGGGTAGTCTATATACAGTAGGTCTGTGAGGGTAGTCTATATACAGTAGGTAGTCTATATACAGTAGGTCTGTGATGGTAGTCTATATACAGTAGGTCTGTGATGGTAGTCTATATACAGTAGGTAGTCTATTACAGTAGGTAGTCTATATACAGTAGGTCTGTGATGGTAGTCTATATACAGTAGGTAGTCTATATACAGTAGGTAGTCTATATACAGTAGGTCTGTGATGGTAGTCTATATACAGTAGCAGTCTATATACAGTAGGTAGTCTATATACAGTAGGTAGTCTATATACAGTAGGTCTGTGATGGTAGTCCAATATAGTAGGTAGTCTATACAGTAGGTAGTCTATATACAGTAGGTAGTATATATACAGTAGGTCTGTGATGGTAGTCTATATACAGTAGGTAGTCTATATACAGTAGGTAGTCTATATACAGTAGGTAGTCTATATACAGTAGGTCTGTGATGGTAGTCTATATACAGTAGGTAGTCTATATACAGTAGGTAGTCTATATACAGTAGGTAGTCTATATACAGTAGGTCTGTGATGGTAGTCTATATACAGTAGGTCTGTGATGGTAGTCTATATACAGTAGGTCTGTGATGGTAGTCTATATACAGTAGGTAGTCTATATACAGTAGGTAGTCTATATACAGTAGGTCTGTGATGGTAGTCTATATACAGTAGGTAGTCTATATACAGTAGGTAGTCTATATACAGTAGGTCTATGAGGGATAGTCCACAGCATTTCGCTACCACCCGCTATAACATCTGCTAAACACGTGTATGTGACAAATACAATTTGATTTGATCTTCATTAAGCCCATCTCCCCTGCCGTTTCTCTCATTCCTGTAACCACCACACACACACACACACACACACACACACACACACACACACACACACACACACACCAGCGAAACTTCCACTAGCTCAGCAACATTCCCATCCTGTCACATGTGTCCCAAATGGCACCCTATTCCCTATAGGGCACTACTAGGACTCTGGTCAAAAGTAGTACACTATATAGGGAATTGGGTGCCATTTGGGACACACTTTAAGTCTCCACCTGGCCTTAACAACCCAAACCCTAATGGAGCCTACGGAACAACACAATTTTTAGGGTATTTTAGGGTAGTCTATATACAGTAGGTCTGTGAGGGTAGTCTATATACAGTAGGTAGTCTATATACAGTAGGTCTGTGATGGTAGTCTATATACAGTAGGTCTGTGATGGTAGTCTATATACAGTAGGTAGTCTATATACAGTAGGTAGTCTATATACAGTAGGTCTGTGATGGTAGTCTATATACAGTAGGTAGTCTATATACAGTAGGTAGTCTATATACAGTAGGTCTGTGATGGTAGTCTATATACAGTAGGTAGTCTATATACAGTAGGTAGTCTATATACAGTAGGTAGTCTATATACAGTAGGTCTGTGATGGTAGTCCATATATAGTAGGTAGTCTATATACAGTAGGTAGTCTATATACAGTAGGTAGTATATATACAGTAGGTCTGTGATGGTAGTCTATATACAGTAGGTAGTCTATATACAGTAGGTAGTCTATATACAGTAGGTAGTCTATATACAGTAGGTCTGTGAGGGATAGTCCACAGCATTTCGCTACCACCCGCTATAACACTGTGATGGTAGTCTATATACAGTAGGTCTGTGATGGTAGTCTATATACAGTAGGTAGTCTATATACAGTAGGTAGTCTATATACAGTAGGTAGTCTATATACAGTAGGTCTGTGATGGTAGTCTATATACAGTAGGTCTGTGATGGTAGTCTATATACAGTAGGTCTGTGATGGTAGTCTATATACAGTAGGTAGTCTATATACAGTAGGTAGTCTATATACAGTAGGTCTGTGATGGTAGTCTATATACAGTAGGTAGTCTATATACAGTAGGTAGTCTATATACAGTAGGTCTGTGAGGGATAGTCCACAGCATTTCGCTACCACCCGCTATAACATCTGCTAAACACGTGTATGTGACAAATACAATTTGATTTGATCTTCATTAAGCCCATCTCCCCTGCCGTTTCTCTCATTCCTGTAACCACCACACACACACACACACACACACACACACACACACACACACACACACACCAGCGAAACTTCCACTAGCTCAGCAACATTCCCATCCTGTCACATGTGTCCCAAATGGCACCCTATTCCCTATAGGGCACTACTAGGACTCTGGTCAAAAGTAGTACACTATATAGGGAATTGGGTGCCATTTGGGACACACTTTAAGTCTCCACCTGGCCTTAACAACCCAAACCCTAATGGAGCCTACGGAACAACACAATTTTTAGGGTATTTTAGGGTAGTCTATATACAGTAGGTCTGTGAGGGTAGTCTATATACAGTAGGTAGTCTATATACAGTAGGTCTGTGATGGTAGTCTATATACAGTAGGTCTGTGATGGTAGTCTATATACAGTAGGTAGTCTATATACAGTAGGTAGTCTATATACAGTAGGTCTGTGATGGTAGTCTATATACAGTAGGTAGTCTATATACAGTAGGTAGTCTATATACAGTAGGTCTGTGATGGTAGTCTATATACAGTAGGTAGTCTATATACAGTAGGTAGTCTATATACAGTAGGTAGTCTATATACAGTAGGTCTGTGATGGTAGTCCATATATAGTAGGTAGTCTATATACAGTAGGTAGTCTATATACAGTAGGTAGTATATATACAGTAGGTCTGTGATGGTAGTCTATATACAGTAGGTAGTCTATATACAGTAGGTAGTCTATATACAGTAGGTAGTCTATATACAGTAGGTCTGTGAGGGATAGTCCACAGCATTTCGCTACCACCCGCTATAACACTGTGATGGTAGTCTATATACAGTAGGTCTGTGATGGTAGTCTATATACAGTAGGTAGTCTATATACAGTAGGTAGTCTATATACAGTAGGTAGTCTATATACAGTAGGTCTGTGATGGTAGTCTATATACAGTAGGTCTGTGATGGTAGTCTATATACAGTAGGTCTGTGATGGTAGTCTATATACAGTAGGTAGTCTATATACAGTAGGTAGTCTATATACAGTAGGTCTGTGATGGTAGTCTATATACAGTAGGTAGTCTATATACAGTAGGTAGTCTATATACAGTAGGTCTGTGAGGGATAGTCCACAGCATTTCGCTACCACCCGCTATAACATCTGCTAAACACGTGTATGTGACAAATACAATTTGATTTGATCTTCATTAAGCCCATCTCCCCTGCCGTTTCTCTCATTCCTGTAACCACCACACACACACACACACACACACACACACACACACACACACACACACACACCAGCGAAACTTCCACTAGCTCAGCAACATTCCCATCCTGTCACATGTGTCCCAAATGGCACCCTATTCCCTATAGGGCACTACTAGGACTCTGGTCAAAAGTAGTACACTATATAGGGAATTGGGTGCCATTTGGGACACACTTTAAGTCTCCACCTGGCCTTAACAACCCAAACCCTAATGGAGCCTACGGAACAACACAAAACCCATCTGGTCCCTTTTCTCTATAGCCTGTTAATCAAAATCCATCTCAATGACATCACAATCGGATTCTATAATTGTATCATTGATGCGGTAAAGGAGTCAATGGATCGCAGACGTTCCATTGACCAGATTGGCGCACATTCAACAAATCGAATTAACAAAGTGGATATTTGTCAAATCCGTCATGATTGATGTATTGTAACAGGCCCACAATGTGGTTACATAAGTCCGATTTGGATATATTTGGCTGTTTTGCTGCATAACATTTAGAAGTTGTCCGTTTCCAGGTTTAGAAGATGTGACTGCTAAATGCTAACCTCCGTTCGTCTAAGCTGGTTAACATAGCTAGCATACAGAAATCGGTGGTGGTAGTGAAATTAGATTTTAACTGTAATGCAGTTGATTGGTAACGATGACATGAACATGTATTGGGGTTGACATCCATACAGAAATTACACTCTGATTTTTACCTCAACATAGTGTGAAACACACCATAGCCTAAATGTTGGCTAATTCTGCTCGGGGGGCAATGAGGAGACTCGGGATCTTCCCCCACGCAATTGACCTCGTTACCGCATCTATGGCCAAGGGGGAGTGTTGCTTTGTTCCATCCATGGAATCTCCAGAACATTACAACGTGCATCATAGAATCAAATAGAACACTGTGTATCTCTATGACATGCATGGCCTCTTCTATTCAGAGCAGAACAGGACAGAACATTGTTATTGCTTAGTGTGGCCACATGGGGGCACTGTGTTGGTGAGCGGCAGTAGGGTGTGTAACTATGAGTACTATAGTAACTGTGGGGTGGTGAGACACCTACCTGCCCTGTTACCTCACATCTCTACAGAAGACCTGTCCTTCAATGTGGCTGACACAGTACTGGGGCTATAGCATCCCACACACCATCGGTATTACGGTACGTGTGTGTGTGTGTGTGTGTGTGTGTGTGTGTGTGTGTGTGTGTGTGTGTGTGTGTGTGTGTGTGTGTGTGTGTGTGTGTGTGTGTGTGTGTGTGTGAGAGAGAGCGAGAAGTAGAACATCTATTCGACAAGATGTTGTATTGGCACTCCAACACGTCTAAACAGCAACCAGAGTTGGAGGTTCAAGCCTTGCTCCAGAATTGCCTCCTAAATGAAAACGTATGCACTCACTAACTGCAAGTCGCTCTGGATAAGAGCGTCTGCTAAATGACTAAAATGTCAAATTTAAAATGTAAATCACTACAAAAAGTTCCTATGTCCCTGTCTTACAGGTGTGTGCGTGTACAGGTCTGGCTGTGCTCTTCTGTGTCCACTGCTGGTTGAGGAAGCTCTCCTCTGGTACCGGACAGAGGAGAGAGGAGGGGACTGGGGACTCAGGTCTGTGGAGCTGCAATGGCCAGGCTGACTCACTGGCGCCCCTAATGTCCTGGAGGACAAGTGACGGCTGCTCCTGTTCCAGGTCCTCCCTCTTCTCTCACCCCTCATTTCTAGTTTCTCCTGGCATCTTCCACCGTCTTTCCTCCTCCGTGGACCCCCTCCCTTCATCAAATCCCTCCCTCGACACACTCATCCATCCCATCACGCCATCCCCCCAAACACAGCCCCCAGTGAGAGATGGACAGGGGGATGAGAAGAAGGAGAAGGAGGAAGAGGAGTGGTTTCTGGAGAGGTACGTGGGGCCTGAGATGATCCATGTTCTCCTTAAGGCCCAACGGTCCACCTCCTCCAGGGTAAAGAAGGGTCTCTCAGACCCCACCTTACCCAGGCTCGGGGGCACCACCCTAGGCCTCGACGCTGCCATCGCCCCCCTAACCCTCCGGGCCCTACAGAGCCAACTGTTCCTCTCCTGTAAGGGAGAGCTGGATGGGACCACCACCAAAGAGGCTGAGGGGACTCAGGACGGAGCAGAGAGTCTGAACAAGCCAGAGAGGCTGGACAAGCCCAGGACGGAGCATCGTGACTGGGGTTTAGATGAGGATGGTGAGGGTGATGAGGACCAGGGTGAAAACCAGGGTGAGAACCAGGAGGGGGGTCTGGCTCTGAGGGTGACCCAGAGCGTGAGTCGGGCCCTGGGGTGGATCAGGGAGGCGGAGGGGTACCTCATCCACCCAGACTATGATGCTCTGGAGGCTGTAGTTGGATCCTACGCCTGATGGAGTAATGACTAGCAAGACTGCCAGGATCTCAGTATTGCCAAGGATGATTGGTCAAAAGACTGCCACTCGAATTCAACGGCATGTCTAATTGGTCTGATTTCTGCCACCCAACTAATCAAATTATTAAATAACATCTTCAAGTGACTCAGAAACCCTATGTTGTTTTCTTTCCCTTGCTGTTTTTTCTCACCAGATGTTGATTGTTAAGCTAAAACTGATCAGCAGCCCCAATGTCAGGTAATGACAACTTATGTCAAGATTATGACAGCACAATGTAGTCCTATGTCAGGGTTATAATAGCTCTATGTCATGTTTATGTAGCCTACCTGGGGTGACGTCCTGCACCAGTATGGGTGTCTGAGGTGTCAGGGTGAGCCCATGAGTGTTGAGGAGGGGGTCTCGTAGGATCTGGACGGTCAGTCTAACCGGGTAGTTGTTCTTCTGGTCCTGACCGCTAGACTCTCCCCCCGCAGCCGCCTTCCCATCTACCAGGATACGCTCTCTGATTGGGGTAGAGACGAGGTATCAGCCAATCAGAATCAGAGGACAAGGTAGCAGCCAATCAGAATCAAGGAAACATACAGATGGAGAAGATGTCATCCAATGAAAAGGAGAGGACAACAGAAGGACAAGGTATCAGCCAATCAAAATAAACAAGGAAACACTTAATTATAATAATCTCCAACAGATGATCCCCAATATTGCCTTGAATAACCAGGCCTAACCCAGACAAAACCATTACTAGTCCCCAGGCCTAACCCAGACAAACCAATTACTAGCCCCCAGGCCTAACCCAGACAAACCAATTACTAGCCCCCAGGCCTTACCCAGACAAACCAATTAGTAGCCCCCAGGCCTAACCCAGACAAACCCATTACAGCCCCCAGGCCTAACCCAGACAAACCCATTAATAGCCCCCAGGCCTAACCCAGATAAAACCATTACTAGCCCCCAGGCCTAACCCAGACAAACCAATTACTAGCCCCCAGGCCTAACCCAGACAAACCCATTACAGCCCCCAGGCCTAACCCAGACAAACCCATTAATAGCCCCCAGGCCTAACCCAGACAAACCCATTAATAGCCCCCAGGCCTAACCCAGATAAAACCATTACAGCCCCCAGGCTAACCCAGGATAACCCATTACTACCCCAAGGCCTAACCCAGACAAACCCATTACTAGCCCCCAGGCCTAACCCAGACATACCCATTACTAGCCCCCAGGCCTAACCCAGACAAACCCATTACTAGCCCCCAGGCCTTACCCAGACAAACCCATTACTAGCCCCCAGGCCTAACCCAGACAAACCCATTACTAGCCCCCAGGCCTAACCCAGACAAACCCATTACTAGCCCCCAGGCCTAACCCAGACAAACCCATTATTAGCTCCCTGGCTATCCCAGACAAACCCAAGCTAGTCGGGCCTAATGCCAAAGATAACCCTGTTGCTGGAGTCTCTGGAGCATCGTAGCCATCACCCCACCATCTGCTCCACACGGCTGGTCCTACCTAAACCTAACCTAACCTAAACCTGAACCTGAATCTGAACCTAAACCTAAACCTAAACCTAATCGTAATACTGACCTGCTGCTGGAGTCCCTGGAGCGTCGTAGCCATCGCCCCACCACCTGCTCCACCCGACTGGTCCTGCGGGACGGGGAGCGGCTTCTGTCCCGCTCCTCCATTTAACTACAGACAGGGGTTAAAGGTCAGAGGTCAGAGGCCAAGGATGAGAGTAGGGGTTCAAATATAGCTTAACATTGTGACCATTGTTCCATTGCCTGCATTAGAGGTATGCACGCAGAAATGTCAGAACATTCAATGAGCAACATTTCCTGTATGACCTGGGGATGTATGCTTGGGAGGGTGTGTCCTCTATCTCTGATTCAGAACTTTAAATGTTTTACCTCTCTGTTGAACTCTGTTGCAGATAAGCATGCCCCATATACAATATTATGGGTTAAAGACAGCTCTAATCCATGGTTCACACATTAATTGTCTGAAAGATTTCATGAAAGAAACTTAGCTTGGGCTAAGGCTAGATTGACTGATTCTACCTCTGACTGGCAGTCCTTCAGACATTTGAGAAATAGATGTCTTACTCTGGTTAGAAAAGCAAAGTCAACATACTTCTTGAATTGTATAACAGAGAGTGGTGGAAAGAAATCCAGCTCCATTCTGGAGTGATCAAATCAAATCAAAACAACAAAGCTCCACCCCGTCATTACCCCAGTAGGTTATGACAGCCTCTGGTCCCATAACAGACGCTTGTAATAACCATTGTGCCTCAACTGTCCATCTATTCGAAAGAATGGTTTCTGGAAAGGAAAAGGCTCAATGCTCGCTCACCATTAAACATTCTTAGTTTATAAAACCATAAAAAAGTATTTGTTTCATTGGGGAGCAAGTCTTTTTGCACGTTTTCCTTTCCAATTATGTTTACACATTTTTAGGTTGCACCTCGACTCACGTTAGTTGAACACCCTCTACTTCTTACCAAAGAATGGTTTCTGAAAATACCTAAAGTTCCACTGGAGGGAGTCCTTTATTCAGATTTTACATTTACATTTTACATTTTAGTCATTTAGCAGACGCTCTTATCCAGAGCGACTTACAGTTAGAAACTGGGCAGTAGATAGCAGAGAATGATGCACTTCCAGGCTCTTTTTTTTCATTTCAACCATTTTATGTCAGTGATGTATTAAGTGCCTTACAAAAAATGGATGTAAAAAAATCCACAGGAGCTGATTCACTTGATCCCTTTCTACTGCAGCTTTCTGCCCCCCTCAACCTTTGGCCCACATGTTTTATTTAATAATTGCTTCTGGTGCGATCCCTGAGATCAGGAAGGCGTTGCATGTCCTCCCCTTTTACAAAGGTGGGGATTCTTCTGACCTAGATAACTACCGCCCAGTTTCTAAACTATCTTGCCTTGCAAAAAATTAGAATCACTGGCATCTCTCAGCGAATAACTTTTTTTTACTTCAAAATACACACTGTGGCCAGCTCACAGGTACACCACCCTGTTCACAAAAATGGTTCGCTCCAACAGACAGTGAGTCACGTGGCAGTGGCTTGCTATATAAAGCAGGCAGACAGGCATCGAGGCATTCAGTTACTGTTCGATTGAAAGTTAGAATGGGCAAAACTAGTGACCTAAACAACTTTGAGCATTGTTTGATTGTCAGTGCCAGGCGCGCCGGATCCAATATCTCAGAAACGTCCGGCCTCCTGGGCTTTTCACGCACGACAGTGTCTAGAGTTTACCGAGAATGGAGCGACAAACAAAAAACATCCAGTCAGCGGCAGTCCTGTGGGCGAAAGGTGAGAGGTCGAAGGGGAATGGCAAGAATCGTACAAGCTAACAGGCGGGCCACAAACAGACAACTAACGGCGCAGTATAACATTCGTCAATCCTTGTCACGGATGGGCTATTGCAGCAGACGACCACACCGGGTTCCACTCCTATCAGCTAAAAACAAGAAGAAGCGGCTCCAAAGATCGCCTGGTCTGACGAATCCCGGTTCCTGTTGCGTCATGCTGATAGCAGAGTAAGGATTTGGCATAAGCAGCATGAGTCCATGGCCCCATCCTGCCTGGTGTCAACAGTACAGGCTGGTGGTGGTGGTGTAATGGTGTGGGGAATGTTTTCCTGGCACACGTTAGGTCCCTTGATACCAATTGAGCAATGTTTCCATTCCACTAAGAATTCAGGCTGTTTTGGAGGCAAAGGGGGGTCCGACCCGGTACTCGATGGGTGAGTGTACAAAATACAGGTGAAAGCTATGATCCCTTATTGATGTCACCACATTTAGTTTTAACGCTCCACATTTTTGGAATCACTTACAAAGTTCATTACATTTGGATACCCTGGTGCCACTAGGGCGGTTAAAAATCCTGATGATAAATGAGTTCACCAAGGTGCGCAATTGTTTTGATTGACTTTATACATTGTTTCTAATGCCTGTGATGTTTCTGATGTTCTAATGTAATGTACTGGTTGTTCTATCTTGTATCTTGTACTTTTACCGTTTATTTGATGTCCTCAGGGCACCATTGGAAATGAAACCCTGGTCTCCATTTTTGATGCCACGGTTTGGCAAGTTGAATATTCTGTGAACCTCCGTGTGTGTGTGTTTGTCTGTCGACTTCCATGTACGTAACTGTACACGCACGCGCGCACACACACACACACACACACACACACACACACACACACACACACACACACACACACACACACACATACAGTAACAGTCAAACGTTTTTCTTTATTTTTACTATTTTTTTTAGAATAATAGTGAAGACATCAAAACTATGAAATAACATATATGGAATCATGTAGTAACCAAAAAAGTGTCAAACAAATCAAAATATATTTTATATTTGAGATTCTTCAAAGTAGCAACCCTTTGCCTTGATGACAGCTTTGCACACTCTTGGCATTCTCTCAACCAGCTTCACCTGGAATGCTTTTCCAACAGTCTTGAAGGAGTTCCCACATATGCTGAGCACTTGTTGGATACTTATCAGCAGAAATAAAACCCTTGAATGACTAGATGTCCAAACGTTTGACTGGTACTGTATACATTATTCAGTAGAGTGCTGTATGTTGTTTGGGGGACCAGAGATGATGTCACTAGGGATTGTGATGCTCTAATTGGTCTGTAGACCAGACAGGCTGTGATTGTCTGATAATCTACATGTGGTGTGCAGGCTAAATGGGTCCTGATGGTCCATGATGTCAATAGATCTCAATCCATATGCTTCCTAATTGGCAATCTCAGCTGTGGTGTCTCTTTTAGATGGGTCTCCAAAGGTTCATTTGAGTGAGGAGGTGATCATCTAAAATGGAAATGTGGTTGTAATGGACAGTGGTGCCGTCCCAAAAGGCACCCTATTCCAATGGTTGGCCCGGCCACAGAAAGAAAATGTGGGTGGGTGGGTGGGTGAATGAGTGAATCAAAAATGGATGGATGGATGGATGGTTGGTTGTTTGAATTATGAAGACAGCAGCATGTTTCTAGGGCACTGGTCAAAAGTAGTGCACTATATAGGGACTATGGTGCCATTTTGGACACAGTCTAGGTCTGGGACTCCCACTCCCAGCTGGTAGGAAACCACAACACACTCACATTACTGATGATGGGGCATTAACACCATCCATTAGACTAGAGACAGAGGGTGGGGAGGAGAGAGGGAGAGAGGGGGAGGGTGTGGGAGAGAGGGGGATGAGAGAGAGAGAAAGAGAGAGAGACAGAGAGACAGAGAGAGACAGAGAGAGAGAGAGATAGAGAGAGAGAGAGAGAGAGAGAGAGAGAGAAGAGAGAGAGAGAGGAGAGAGAGAGAGAGAGAGAGAGAGAGAGAGAGAGAGAGAGAGAGAGAGAGAGATCAGAACATCCAATCAATCAGAATAAACCAAATTACAACACAGTCATAACAAAACTACATTGCTTATTGGGAAACACAAGCACAAAGTAAAATGCAATGCTATCTGGCCCTAAATCGACAGTACACTGTGGGTAACTATTTGACCATGGTTACTGCTCAAAACCTTAGAAAAACCTTGACAATGTACAGGCTCAGTGAGCACAGCCTTGCCATTGGGAAGGGTAGACACAGGAAAACCTGGCTCCCTGTAGAGGAAAGGCTGTGCAACCACTGCACCACAGCAGAACCTGAGACAGAGCTGCATTTCCTGACAAAATGTCAAAAATATAAAACAATTAGAGAGTGTGATTTCCCCAAATTTGAAACAGTTTTTTCAAGGTTTCAAAGACCTCTCTGATGAGAATAGGCTACCCGTCCTGTTGGGGGAGGACGCAGAGAGCTGTGGGTTGGCAGCGCACTACATTGCTGCCTGCCATAAGATGAGGGACAGTGTCTGACAGACCAACCAACCTGCACATGTCCTCTATGCTTATTGTTATTGTTCAATGTATGGTTATTTTGACCCTTGGTTATTGTTGTTACTGTTGTCCCGTTGACAATATTGATTATTATTATTTTAATTATGTTAATAGTGTAAATATCCAAAGTAAGCTTTGGCAGTATGTACATTGTTACGTCATGCCAATTGAATTGAATTGAGAGAGAGAGAGAGAGAGAGAGAGAGAGAGAGAGAGAGAGAGAGAGAGAGAGAGAGAGAGAGAGAGAGAGAGAGAGAGAGAGAGAGAGAGAGAGAGAGAGAGAGAGAGAATGACAGACAGACAGAGAGACAGTGGTGTCTCCAGAGACTGTGTTGTCTATCTCTGAGTCATGGTCACATTAGCCCTCAATCTGTCTGTCTGTCTGTTTTGTTTGTCCCATCTCAAGTTACACACACACACACACACACACACACACACACACACACACACACACACACACACACACACACACACACACACACACACACACACACACACACACACACACACACACACACACACACACACACACACACACACACAGGAAGGGGGGAAAGATCTCTAGAGGTACAGGAACCAATCCAGACCAGAGTAAACTTTACTGAATCACACCAGAGCCTGTATTCACAAAGCGTCTCAGAGTAGGAGTACTGATCTAGGATCAGGTCCTCCCTGTCCATGTTGTAATCTCATTCATTATGATCTAAAAGCCAAACTGATCCTAGATCAGCACTCCTACTCATACAGGCCCAGAAATAACAGAACCAGACCAGGCTAGACCAGACTAACAGAACCAGACCAGGCTAGACCAGACTAACAGAACCAGACCAGGCTAGACCAGACTAACAGAACCAGACCAGGCTAGACCAGACTAACAGAACCAGACCAGGCTAGACCAGACTAACAGAACCAGACCAGGCTAGACCAGAATAACAGAAACAGACCAGGCTAGACCAGACTAACAGAACCATACCAGGCTAGACCAGACTAACAGATCCAGACCAGGCAAGACCAGACTAACAGAACCAGACCAGGCTAGACCAGACTAACATAACCAGATCAGGCTAGACCAGACTAACAGAACCAGGACAGACTAGAACCAGACTAACAGAAACCAGACCAGGGCAAGACCAGACTAACAGAACATACAGGCTAGACCATACTAAAGAACAGACAAGGCTAGACAAAAAACCCCAGAAACAGAACCGACCAGGCTAGACCAGACTAAGAACCAGGCTAGACCAGACTAACAGAACCATACCAGGCTAGACCAGACTAACAGAACCAGACCAGGCTAGACCAGACTAACAGAACCAGACCAGGCTAGACCAGGATAAACCTGAAACAATGACGCCAAGCCAAGTTATAGCAAACCTTCTTTCACCCTCTCAGGTAAATGTGATGCTGACTATCTACCATATGATTATCTGGATATTTACATCACTGACTATCTACCATATGATTATCTGGATATTTACATCACTGACTATCTACCATATGATTATCTGGATATTTACATCACTGACTATCTACCATATGATTATCTGGATATTTACATCACTGACTATCTACCAATGATTATCTGGATATTTTACAGCACTGACTATCTACCATATGATTATCTGGATATTTACGTCACTGACTATCTACCATATAATTATCTGGATATTTACGTCACTGACTATCTACCATATGATTATCTGGATATTTACATCACTGACTATCTACCATATGATTATCTGGATATTTACATCACTGACTATCTACCATATGATTAGCTGGATATTTACGTCACTGACTATCTACCATATGATTATCTGGATATTTACATCACTGACTATCTACCATATGATTATCTGGATATTTACATCACTGACTATCTACCATATGATTATCTGGATATTTACGTCACTGACTATCTACCATATGATTATCTGGATATTTACGTCACTGACTATCTACCATATGATTATCTGGATATTTACGTCACTGACTATCTACCATATGATTATCTGGATATTTACATCACTGACTATCTACCATATGATTATCTGGATATTTACGTCACTGACTATCTTCCATATGATTATCTGGATATTTACATCACTGACTATCTACCATATGATTATCTGGATATTTACGTCACTGACTATCTACCATATGATTATCTGGATATTTACGTCACTGACTATCTACCATATAATTATCTGGATATTTACGTCACTGACTATCTACCATATGATTATCTGGATATTTACATCACTGACTATCTACCATATGATTATCTGGATATTTACATCACTGACTATCTACCATATGATTATCTGGATATTTACATCACTGACTATCTACCATATGATTATCTGGATATTTACGTCACTGACTATCTACCATATAATTATCTGGATATTTACGTCACTGACTATCTACCATATGATTATCTGGATATTTACATCACTGACTATCTACCATATGATTATCTGGATATTTACATCACTGACTATCTACCATATGATTATCTGGATATTTACATCACTGACTATCTACCATATGATTATCTGGATATTTACATCACTGACTATCTACCATATGATTATCTGGATATTTACGTCACTGACTATCTACCATATAATTATCTGGATATTTACGTCACTGACTATCTACCATATGATTATCTGGATATTTACATCACTGACTATCTACCATATGATTATCTGGATATTTACATCACTGACTATCTACCATATGATTATCTGGATATTTACATGGCATTTGTTTCCTCTTCAAAAGTAGATCATGAGAGAAACACTGAGTGAGGTTTCAGCTCACAAACACTAAAAACAACTCAACAACGTATTTAATCCAATATATTCTAATCCCTTCTCGTTAACATATCTCCTATGAATGCTTTTGTCGTTTGAACATCCCAAGTGGATTTAGTCTCTCTCTCTCTCTGGGTTTATTAGATTAGTAGAAACAATGGGAGGAGTCACATTTCCTCCACCCGTCTAACAGGCGACTACTGACACACAGACACACAGACACACAGACACACAGACACACGGCTAAAGGTTAATATAGCTAGAGCAGTACATGCACCCTACTCTCTCTCTCTCTCTCTCTCTCCTCTCTCCTCTCTCTCTCTCCGCATCTTCTCCCCTCGCTCCTCCCTCTCCATCCGGCTCTCTCTCTCTCTCTCTCCTTCTCTCTCTCTCTCCTCTCTCTCCTCTCTCTCTCTCTCTCTCTCTCTCTCTCTCTCTCTCTCTCTCTCTCTCTCCCTCTCTCCCTCTCTCTCTCTCCAACTCTTCCTTTCTTCTCCTCCTCTACCACTCTCTTTTACTCTTCCACTTCGCCTCTTTCCACTTCTTGCTCATAGTTCTTCCACTTCACCTCTTTCCACTTCTTGCTCATAGCTCTTTCACTTATAGCATGTTCATACATTCAAGCTAAAATAAAACACACATCGGACAAATGGCACGTGCGTAACACAAACACACACACAGATAATGAGATTACTGTGTGTGTGTGTTACCGCGTCACCCCACTGAGCCAGATTAGAGACAATCACCTCAGACCAACGTGCAGCCACATACACTAACACAGAGACCCCTCCTCCTCCCCTCTCTCTCTCTCTCTCTCTCTCAATTCAATTCAATTTCAATTTAAGGGCTTTATTGGCATGGGAAACGTGTGTTAACATTGCCAAAGCAAGTGAAGTAGATAGTAAACAAAAGTGAAATAAACAATAAATATTAACAGTAAACATTACACTCAGAAGTTTCAAAAGAATAAAGACATTTCAAATGTCATATTATGTATATATACAGTGTTGTAACAATGTGCAAATAGTTAAAGTACAAATGGGAAAATAAATAAACATAAATATGGGTTGTATTTACAATGGTGTTTGTTCTTCACTGGTTGACCTTTTCTTGTGGCAACAGGTCACAAATCTTGCAGCTGTGATGGCACACTGTGGTTTTTCACCCAGTAGATAAGGGAGTTTATCAAAATTGGGTTTGTTTTCGAATTCTTTGTGGATCGCTGTAATCTGAGGGAAATATGTGTCTCTAATATGGTCATACATTTGGCAGGAGGTTAGGAAGTGCAGCTCAGTTTCCACCTCATTTTGTCCTCTCTCTCTCTGTCTCTCTCTCTCTCTCCTCTCTCTCTCTCTCTCTCTCTCTCTCTCTCTCCTCTCTCTCTCTCTCTCTCTCCCTTACTTTCTCTCTCTCTCTTGTTCTCTATCTCTCTCTATTCAATTCAAAGGGCTTAATTGGCATGGCAAACATATGTTGAACAGTAAACATTACACTAACAAAAGTTCCAAAGAAACTCTCTCATAAACACACATACAGTTCCCCCCCCTCCCCCCCCGCTCCCCACACACAGTCTCTCACCGGTGCTCTGTCCTCTGTATCAGGGCTCCATCATAGTGTAGCCCCCAGTTACTCCCCCTCTCTGATCTCTCTCTGGACATCCTAGTGAGAAAGAGGAGGGTGCTGCTTCTTCATCTCCTGCTGATACAACACAACATGAATGTCACACTTTATTTAGATGATCTACAGATACATACTGAACAAACTATAAACTACAAATGTGTTGATATGTAACCTGTTGTTAGGGTTACAGTAAGGTTTAGTGTCAGAGTAAATGTGTTGATATGTAACCTGTTGTTAGGGTTACAGTAAGGTTTAGGGTCAGAGTAAATGTGTTGATATGTAACCTGTTGTTAGGGTTACAGTAGGGTTTAGAGTCAGAGTAAATGTGTTGATATGTAACCTGTTGTTAGGGTTACAGTAGGGTTTAGAGTCAGAGTAAATGTGTTGATATGTAACCTGTTGTTAGGGTTACAGTAGGGTTTAGAGTCAGAGTAAATGTGTTGATATGTAACCCTGTTGTTAGGGTTACAGAAAGGTTAGGTCAAGTAAAGGGTTTTTGATAGAACCTGGTTAGGGTAGGTAGGGTTTTGGGGTCAGAGAAAATGTGTTGATATGTAACCTGTTGTTGGGGTTACAGAAAGGTTAGGGTCAAGTAAATGTGTTAAATTGTAACCTTTGTTGGGGTTCCAGTGGGTTAGGCAGAGAAAATGTTTTTGAATTAACCCTTTGTTAGGGTTACGAAAGGTTAGGGTCAGGTAAATTGTTGATTGTCCCTTTTTAGGGTACAGTGGGGTTTTGAGTCATAAATGTTTTGATATGAAACCTTTGTTAGGGTTACAGTAGGGTTGGTCAGATAAATGTGTTGATATGAAAACCGTTTTTGGGGTTAAGAAAGGTTGGGGTCGAAAAATGTGTTGTATTCCCCGGGTTTTTGGGTTCGAGGTTAGGGCGAGTAATGTGGATATTAACCTTTGTTAGGGTTACGTAGGGTTAGGTCGGTAAATGGTTGATAAAAACCTTTTTTGTTAGGGTCGGGGGGTTTAGGGTCGGGTAAATGTTTTGATTAACCTGTTTTAGGGTTACGTAAGGTTTAGGGTGAGAAAAGGTTTTATAAAAACCTGTTTTTGGGTTCTAAGGTTGGGTCAGAGAAAATTTTGTTGATAGAAAACCTTTTGTTGGTCAAAAGGGGGGTTTTGGGAGGAGTATTTTGATATGAACCCTTTTTGGGTTAAGAAAGGGTTTTTGGGGTCAATAAATGTGTTGTTTGTAACCTGTTTTGGGTTTACAGTAAGGTTGGGTCAGAGAAAGGGGTTGGGGTAATGGTAAGGTTGTTTTAAATATATTTTATTATAGCTAGTAAAAAGCAGCTTGGATACAAAACTGTAACACTGTATATTCAGACAAAATAAACTTAAAACTTCCACAGACAGAAAAAACATACTTACTAACAGCATGAAAAGGGCAGCTCTGAAAACAATTGTAAACGTTTAGGAAAACGTTTTCAAAGGATCTTTCCCCAAAATAAAAACGCCTAAATTAACTGATGACAACAGGACAGACAGACAGAGACGACAGACAGACGGAAAAAGACAGACGAAAGACAAGACAGAGAAAAGGACAAGACAACAGAAAAAGGAACAATAGGCAACAGAGACAGATAAGACAGTAAGACAAAAGGAAGCAAACAGATAAGACAGACAGAGCAGAGACAGACGAAACAACGATAGGACAGACAGAGACAGACAACAGACAGACAGAAAGACGACAGACAGACAGACAGACAAAAAACGACAAACAGACAAAGACAACAGACGACCAGACAGCAGACAGAAGACGACAGACAACAGACAGAAACAGACAGACAACAAGTAAGGACAAACAGAGACAGAGAAAAATAGACAGAAGAGACAGACAAACGAACAACAAAAACAGAAGATAAGACGACAAGACAGACAAGAAAAGGACAGAGACAGAGACAGAAAGAGAAGACAGAGATAAGACAAAAGACAAACAGAGACAGCAGTAAGACAGACGAACAGATGAAAAACCCAAGACAGACGCCCGGACAGACAAGACAAAAGAAACAGAAAGACAGAGAAACAGACAGATAGAGACAGACGAGACGACAGAGACAAAAAAGAGACGAGACAGAAAAACCAGAGAGCCCCGAGACAGACGAACGAAAACAGAAGAGACAGCAAGACAGACAGAAAAAAGACAGAAGAGACAGACTAGAGACCCAGAGACAGACAGAGACGACAGGACAGAGACAGAGACAGACAAAAGAGACGACAATAGAGAGCGAGACAGACAAGCAAGACAGAGACATGAAGAGCGACAGAAACAGAGCGACGATAGGAAGACAAAGCGACAAAAGACAGAACAAAACAAAACAGAGACGGGAAACAAAACAGAGACAGAGAAGAGACAGAAAACAGAACAGAGACAGGACAGAGAAAATAGAGACAAGACAGAGAAAACGGAGACGAGACAGACAGAGACGGGAAAAAGAACAGAGACAGACGATAGAGACGACAGAACAACAGAGACAGAGACAGAAGGACAGGAACAGAGACAGACAGATAGAACGACAAACAGACAAGAAGAGACGCAGATAAGACAGACAGAACGACAGAGACAGAAAAACAGACAGAAGATACGACAGAGACAACAGAGACAGACAAGACAGAGACGAGACAACAGAGACGGCCAGATAGAGCAGACGAACAGAAGAGACGAGACAAGACAAAAGAGACAGACAAGCCAAGACAGACGATGGACAGACAAGACAACAGAGCAGACAGAGACAGACAGAGACAAAAGAGACAGAGAAAAGACAGAGACAAGACAGAAGAGCGGGACAGAGACAGAGACAGAGACAGACAGAGACAGAAAAACAGACGAGACAGAGACAGAGACAAAAGACGAACAGACAGAGACGCCAGAGACGGACAGAGAAAAGGAACAGAGACAGACAGAGACAGACAGAGACAGAGACAAGACGACAGAACAAGACAGAGACAACAAAAAGAAAGACAGAGAACAGAGACAGAGACAGAGACAAAAGGACAGACAGAGACAACAGAGACGAGACAGAAAAGAGACAGAGACAGACAAGACAGAGACAGAGACAGAGACAGAGACAGAGACGAGCGACAGAGACAGACAGAGACAAACGAGACAGAGAGACAGAACAAGACAGAGACAGAGACAGACAGACAAGAAAGACAGACAGAGACAGAGACAATTTTATTAGGCATGTTGAAACACGGGTTTTCCAGAAGTATCCCTTTTTATAAATATTTTGTCTTATGGCCTATACCTTCAACCGTAGTCCCCTAGTCCCCCCGACCTCTGGTCATACATAAGTAGTGCCTATATGGGAACGGGGTGTTTTTTGGGACCATTATGTTGTTTTTGAAGATTTCAAGAACATTTTTTCCATGTGAAAAGAGAAATGGCTAGAAAACAAAAGGAGGGGCATGTTTCCCCCCTCGCTTAACAAAGAACACAGCTTATAGAGAGAGAGAAGGAGGAGATGGAGGGAGAGGGAGAGAGTGAGGAGGGAAGACAGACATGGAAGAGGAAAAAAAGGGGGAAAAGAGAGAGGGACAGGGGGAAGAGATACGGGGTTGAGAACAGAAGAGGAGGCGGTGGAAGAGATACAGGGGGGAAAAGAGAGAGTTGAACCCCCCCAAAACCCCCCAAAACCCCCCCCCCCCCCAAAAAATTTCCCCCCCAAAAATTTTCCCCCCCCCCCCCCCCCCCTCCCCCCCAAAAAAAAAAAAAAAAAGGGGGGGGAAAAAAAAAATTTTTTTAAAAAAAACCCAGGGTTAAAAAAGGGGGGGGTTTTTCCCCAAAAAAAAACCCCCCCCTTTTTTTTAAAAAAACCCCCCTTTTTTTTTCCCCCAACCCCCCCCCCCCCAACCCCCTCTCCCCCCCCCCCCCCCCCCCCCCCTCCCCCCGGGCCCCCCCCCCCAAAAAACCCCCCCCCCCCCCCCACCAACCCCCCCCCCCCCCCCCCCCCCCCCAAAAAAAAAAGGGGCCCCCCCCCCCAAAACCCCCCCCCCCTCCCCCCCCCCCAAAAAAAAAAAAAAAAAAAACCCCCCCCCCCCCCCCCCCCCCCCCCCCCCGGGGCCCCCCAAAAACCCCCCCCCCCCCCCCCCCCCCCCCCCCCCCAAAAAAAAAAAAAAAAAAAAACCCCCCCCCCCCCAAAACCCCCCCCCCCCCCAAAACCCCTCCCCCCCCCCCCAAAACCCCCCCCCCCCCCCCAAAAACCCCCCCCCCCCCCCCCCTTCCCCCCCCAAAATTTCCCCCCCCCACCCCCCCCCCCCCCCCAAAAAAAGGGGACCCCCGAAAAGCGGGCCCCCCCCCCCCCCAAAAGGCCCCGGGGGGCCCGGAACCCCCCCCCCCAAAAAGGGGACCCCCAAGGGGGCCCCCCAAAAAAAAAGGGGCCCCGGGACCAAAAACCCAAAAAACCCCCCAAAAAGGGGGAAAAAGGGGGAAAACCCCTTTCCTCCCCCCCCCCTTTTTTTAAACCTTTTAACCTCGGCCATTTAAAAAACCCCTTTCCCCCCAAACCCTAATTTTGCCAACCTTTTAACCTCCCCTCCCTTATGAGATCCCCAACCTTTAACCCAAAAAACCCCTCTAATAAAAGAAGTTGGGGAACCTAGGACCGGAATTCCCCTTGTTGTTTTGGGGACCTAATAAGGCCCTTGGGGGAGTAAAACCGGGGGAAACCGGGGACCTGGAAAGGAGGGAAAAATGGGGGAAACCCAAGGCAAAATAAAACCAAAAACCAACCACACACCACACCCAAAAAAAAAACCAACCAACCACACACGGGCAAACCCTTTCCTCCCCCCCCCCTCTCCTACCAACTCTTCTCCCTCCCCCTCTCTCTCCCAAATAGATCTCCCCCCCCCCCACCACCTTTCCTCCCTCTCTCTCATTGATCCTACCCACACCATCCTCCCATTCTCTCCTCTCTCTCTCCTCCTCTCCTTCTAATTAAGAAGGTTGAAGCTGAGGAGAGACAGGCGTTCCCCCTCCCTCCCCCCTCCCTCTATCTCGTTGTCTGTGTTTTTAGAACCTTGTTGAACCTACAGTGACCATGGCAATGAGATGAGATAACCATAGCCTTGTTGAACCTATAGTGACCATGGCAATGAGATGAGATAACCGAAGCCTTGTTGAACCTACAGCGACCATGGCAATGAGATGAGATAACCGAAGCCTTGTTGAACCTAAGGACCATGGCAATGAGATGAGATAACCGAAGCCTTGTTGAACCTCAGCGACCATGGAAATGAGATGAGAAAACTGAAGCCTTGTTAAACCTACAGTGACCATGGCAATGAGATGAGATAACCAAAGCCTTGTTGAACCTACAGCGACCATGGCAATGAGATGAGATAACCGAAGCCTTGTTGAACCTACAGCGACCATGGCAATGAGATGAGATAACTGAAGCCTTGTTGAACCTACAGTGACCATGGCAATGAGATGAGATAACCGAAGCCTTGTTGAACCTACAGCGACCATGGCAATGAGATGAGATAACCGAAGCCTTGTTGAACCTACAGCGACCATGGCAATGAGATGCGGTCTATTCTCATGTGTGTGTGTTCAGATGTCATGGAGACATGGAGAGACAACATGACATCTGAACATCGACTGTAGATTGACTAGTGAGTGTGTGACAGACTAGTATGCCTCATCACACACACACACACACACACACACACAAACACACACACACACACACAAACACACACAAACACACACAAACACACACAAACACACACCACTGTAGTCAACTATGCCAAGGACAGTTATGGCAGCTAATGTGGAAATGTCCTTTGTGCTTCTTCATTTTGTTTGTGTGTGGAGGGGTGTGTTTGCATTCATGTGTGTGTGTGTAACTGTGCATTTACATGTGCTGGAAAGTGTGTGTGTGTGTGTGTGTGTGTGTGTGTGTGTGTGTGTGTGTGTGTGTGTGTGTGTGTGTGTAACTAGCAGAGTGCTGCTTGCATCAATAATATATCCAGATAATGCAGCCGCTCTGCTCAGCCAACAACTACTACCTAACGCTCTCTCTCCCTCCCTCCCTCCCTCCCTCGTGCTCTCACTCTCTCTCGCTCTCCCTCCCTCGCTCTCTCTCTCTCTCGCTCTCCCTCCCTCCCTTGCTCTCTCTACTCTCGCTCTCTCTAACACAAAGATAGCTCTCTCTCTACTGCTGTCTCTCTCTAAAACAAAGCTAGCTCTCTCTCTCTACCTCTCTCTAATACAAAGATAGCTCTCTCTCTCTACCTCTCTCTCTCTACCTCTCTCTCTCTAACACAAAGCTAGTTCTCTCTCTACCTCTCTAAAACAAAGATAGCTCTCTCTCTACCTCTCTCTCTCATCGGAGTGCATGCTGGGAGTGAGTCGGGAAGGAGGAGTGATTGTGGGAGCGACTATTGGATT
Organism: Coregonus sp. 'balchen'; assembly: GCA_902810595.1. NCBI lineage: Eukaryota > Metazoa > Chordata > Actinopteri > Salmoniformes > Salmonidae > Coregonus > Coregonus sp. 'balchen'. The sequence goes on along the minus strand of LR778274.1, from coordinate 5,421,744 downwards.
TCGGTGTTTTCAGTGTGTGTGTATATATATATATATATTGAGGGAAAAAAAGTATTTGATCCCCTGCTGATTTTGTACGTTTGCCCATTGACAAAGAAATGATCAGTCTATAATTTTAATGGTAGGTTTATTTGAACAGTGTGAGACAGAATAACAACAACAAAAATCCAGAGAAACGCATGTCAAAAATGTTATAAATTGATTTGCATTTTAATGAGGGAAATAAGTATTTGAACCCCTCTCAATCAGAAAGAGTTCTGGCTCCCAGGTGTCTTTTATACAGGTAACGAGCTGAGATTAGGAGCACACTCTTAAAGGGAGTGCTCCTAATCTCAGTTTGTTACCTGTATAAAAGACACCAGTCCACAGAAGCAATCAATCAATCAGATTCCAAACTCTCCACCATGGCCAAGACCAAAGAGCTCTCCAAGGATGTCAGGGACAAGATTGTAGACCTACACAAGGCTGGAATGGGCTACAAGACCATCGCCAAGCAGCTTGGTGAGAAGGTGACAACAGTTGATGCGATTATTCGCAAATGGAAGAAACACAAAAGAACTGTCAATCTCCCTCGGCCTGGGGCTCCATGCAAGATCTCACCTCGTGGAGTTGCAATGATCATGAGAACGGTGAGGAATCAGCCCAGAACTACACGGGAGGATCTTGTCAATGATCTCAAGGCAGCTGGGACCATAGTCACCAAGAAAACACATTACGCTGTGAAGGACTGAAATCCTGCAGCGCCCGCAAGCTCCCCCTGCTAAAGAAAGCACATATACAGGCCCGTCTGAAGTTTGCCAATGAACATCTGAATGATTCAGAGGAGAACTGGGTGAAATTGTTGTGGTCAAATGAGACCAAAATCGAGCTCTTTGGCATCAACTCAACTCGCCGTGTTTGGAGGAGGAGGAATGCTGCCTATGACCCCAAGAACACCATCCCCACCGTCAAACATGGAGGTGGAAACATTATGCTTTGGGGGTGCTTTTCTGCTAAGGGGACAGGACAACTTCACCGCATCAAAGGGACGATGGACGTGGCCATGTACTGTCAAATCTTGGGTGAGAAGCTCCTTCCCTCAGCCAGGGCATTGAAAATGGGCCGTGGATGGGTATTCCAGCATGACAATGACCGAAAACACACAGCCAAGGCAACAAAGGAGTGGCTCAAGAAGAAGCACATTAAGGTCCTGGAGTGGCCTAGCCAGTCTACAGACCTTAATCCAATAGTAAATCTGTGTTGGGGTTGCTGAAGGTTCGAGTTGCCAAACGTCAGCCTCGAAACTTCAACGACTTGGAGAAGATCTGCAAAGAGGAGTGGGACAAAATCCCTCCTGAGATGTGTGCAAACCTGGTGGCCAACTACAAGAATCATCTGACCTCTGTGATTTCCAACAAGGGTTTTGCCACCAAGTACTAAGTCATGTTTTGTAGAGGGGTCAAATACTTATTTCCCTCATTAAAATGCAAATCAATTTATAACATTTTTGACATGCGTTTTTCTGGATTATTTTGTTGTTATTCTGTCTCTCACTGTTCAAGTAAACCTACCATTAAAATTATAGACTGATCATGTCTTTGTCAGTGGGCAAATGTACAAACTCAGCAGGGGATCAAATACTTTTTTCAATCACTGTATATATATATATATATATATATATATATATACACACATATACATACACAGTTGAATCGGAAGTTTACATACACTTAGGTTGGAGTCATTAAAACTCGTTTTTCAACCACTCCAAAAACGTCTTGTTAACAAACTATAGTTTTGGCAATTGGGTTAGGACATCTACTTTGTGCATGACACAAGTAATTTTTCCAACAATTGTTTACAGACAGATTATTTCACTTATAATTCACTGTTTCACAATTCCAGTGGGTCAGAAGTTTACATAAACTAAGTTGACTGTGCCTTTAAACCGCTTGGAAATTTTCAGAAAATGATGTCATGGCTTTAGAAGCTTCTGATTGGCTAATTGACATCATTTGAGTCAATTGTAGGTGTACCTGTGGATGTATTTCAAGGCCTACCTTCAAACTCAGTGCCTCTTTGCTTGACATCATGGGAAAATCAAAAGAAATCAACCAAGACCTCAGAAAAAAAATTGTACACCTTCACAAGTCTGTTTCATCCTTGGGAGCAATATCCAAATGCCTGAAGGTACCACGTTCATCTGTACAAACAATAGTACGCAAGTATAAACACCATGGGACCACAAAGCCGTCATACCGCTCAGGAAGGAGACGTGTTCTGTCTCCTAGAGATAAACGTACTTTGGTGCGAAAAGTGCAAATCAATCCCAGAACAACAGCAAAGGACCTTGTGAAGATGCTGGAGGAAACATGTACAAAAATATCTATATCCACGGTAAAACGAGTCCTATATCGACATAACCTGAAAGGGCTCTCTTCTAGGAAGAAGCCACTGCTCCAAAACCGCCATAAAAAAGCCAGACTACGGTTTGGAACTGCACATGGGGACAAAGATCATACTTTTTTGAGAAATGGCCTTTGGTCTGATGAAACAAAAATAGAACTGTTTGGCCATAACGACCATCGTTATGTTTGGAGGAAAAAGGGGGTTGCTTGCAAGCCGAAGAACACCATCCCAACCGTGAAGCATGGAGGTTGCAGCATCATGCTGTGGGGGTGCTTTGCTGCAGGAGGGACTGGTGCACTTCACAAAAATAGATGGCATCATGAGGAAGGAAAATTATGTGGATATATTGAAGCAACATCTCAAGACATCAGTCAGGAAGTTAAAGCTTGGTCGCAAATGGGTCTTCCAAATCGACAATGACCCCAAGCATACTTCCAGAGTTGTGGCAAAATGGCTTAAGGACAACAAAGTCAAGGTATTGGAGTGGCCATCACAAACCCTGACCTCAATCCTATAGAAAATGTGTGGGCAGAACTGAAAAAGTGTGTGCGAGCAAGGAGGCCTACAAACCTGACTCAGTTACACCAGCTCTGTCAGGAGGAATGGGCCAAAATTCACCCAACTTATTGTGGGAAGCTTGTGGAAGGCTACTCGAAACGTTTGACCCAAGTTAAACAATTTAAAGGCAATGCTACCAAATACTAATTGAGTGTATGTAAACTTCTGACCCACTGGGAATGTGATGAAATAAATAAAAGCATTCTCTCTTCTATTATTCTGACATTTTACTTTCTTAAAATAAAGTGGTGATCCTAACTGACCTAAGACAGGGAATTATTACTAGGATTAAATGTCAGGAATTGTGAAAAACTGAGTTTAAATGTATTTTGCTAAGGTGTATGTAAACTTCCGACTTCAACTATATATATATATATAGATATATATATATATATATATAGATATATATAGATAGATTAGATGTTTTAAGGTTATCTTGTCTCACTGTCACTAAGCATGTATGGGGTGGTGTGATCGTTGAGGTTGTTTTTCTCGAGTGCGCAACCAGCGGGTGGGGCTGGTTGCAATGGCCACTCGCGGAGGTTTAGGGTTTGAAAAACTTAGTCAGCGGCATGGAGTAAAGATTCCTGCTGCGGCCGGGTGTTCAGTGGAAGAATGTAGCTTAGCAGTGGGTGCTATCATTGGGTATGATAGCATAACATCAGCCTCAAGGATGAATAGCGCTGTAGTGATATTCTTAGAATCCATTGAAAAGGTGAATACGATAGTTGAGAGTGGTGTTGTGTTGCGGGAGACACAGACGTTGGTATTTCCTCTTATGAATCCAGCGAAGAAAGTTATACTTTCTAACGTGCCAGAGATGAAGTGTTGGAGCGAGAGTTATCTCGTCATGGTCAACTTGTATCTACAATAAAAAAGGTTATTTCTGGATGCAAATCTCCTTTGCTGAAACTTGTCGTGTCTCATAGGAGACAAGTGCATATGATTTTAAAGAAGGATACTGACGAATTGAATTTAGCGTTCAGTTTTAAGATTGAATAATTTGATTAAGTGTTCTACGCTTCTACTGAACAAATGAAATGCTTTGACTGTGGAAGAGAGGGGCATTTGGAACATTATTGTCTCGAGAACAAGCGTGCAGATTCCGGTAGCAGCACTAGTGCTGGTGCACCACCGCGAAGGGATGAACATGCTAAGGGTTCAGGGGAAGGGAGGTGGGCAGATATGGTTGGAAAAGTAGGAAAGGAAAGCAGTGTGGATAAGGGGGCAATTGTGGTAGATCAGAACAAAGAGGGAGGGGAAACAGCCGGTGAGACTGCGACTGGGGTCGCTGAGTCGGTGCTGGAACATGAAATTGGAGTTCAAGAGGAGATTGAAACAATGGAAAATGAAGCAGCTGTTTTCAAAGTGGAGGAAGAATTTAAGGGGTGATGAAGGTTCTAATTCTAAGAGGAAGGTAGAGATTTATCCACAACTGATTTATCAACAGGTTGTAGAGATGGTGGAGTTTTAATCTTGGGAGGATAGTGAGAGTGAGTCATCTGATGCATCACAAGAAGATAGCGAGATAAATGGGGTGGAAGGGAGGTATGGGATTGAGAAGGTACGTCAATTTCTGAAATTGACAAAAGGGAAGAAATATATGCAGGATTATATGTAACAGATTTTTTTTCCTGAAAGTGAATTGTTTATTGAATCAGCAAAGTTTCTGATGTCAAAAATAACAGGGGGAGGTTTGACAAGCCTTGAAATCGCTAGACTCAAGAAAGATGTCAAGTGATTTAAATTCTGAAGGAAATGAAAGAGTTCAGTCGCAGCCTTAACTCTGTAAAGAGATGTGTTTTCTGTCTTTTTTCCCCCAGCCATGAGCAGTTTTAAGATGTCTTCTTTAAACATAAATGGGGCGAGAGACGTTTAAAAAAGAGCCGTATTGTATGAGTTAATTAGGGGAAAGGGAAGTGACAAGTTTTCTACAAGAAACACATAGTACTATTGAAAATTAAGTTATGTGGCAACAGGAGTGGGGTGGACAGTGGTGTGTAGTCATAAAAGCTCAAAAAGTGGGGGTGTGGCCATCTTGTTCTTAAAAGGGTTTTTGCCTTCGTCATATGAGGTTGAAGAGGTAGTTGAGGGGAGGTTATTAAAAGTTAGAGCGAGGTATGAAAACATCACTATGTGTCTGATAAATGTATATGCCCCAGTGATGGCAGTTGAGAGGGTATGTTTTTTAGAGACATTATCAAATACCATTGAGAAATGTAACACTGAGGATTATTTATTTCTTGCTGGGGATTTTAACTGCACAGTCAGTGATTTAGATAGAAACCACAAAGAACCTCATACAGTGGGGGAAAAAAGTATTTAGTCAGCCACCAATTGTGCAAGTTCTCCCACTTAAAAAGATGAGAGAGGCCTGTAATTTTCATCATAGGTACACGTCAACTATGACAGACAAAATGAGGGAAAAAAATCCAGAAAATCACATTGTAGGATTTTTAATGAATTTATTTGCAAATTATGGTGGAAAATAAGTATTTAGTCACCTACAAACAAGCAAGATTTCTGGCTCTCACAGACCTGTAACTTCTTCTTTAAGAGGCTCCTCTGTCCTCCACTCATTACCTGTATTAATGGCACCTGTTTGAACTTGTTATCAGTATAAAAGACACCTGTCCACAACCTCAAACAGTCACACTCCAAACTCCACTATGGCCAAGACCAAAGAGCTGTCAAAGGACACCAGAAACAAAATTGTAGACCTGCACCAGGCTGGGAAGACTGAATCTGCAATAGGTAAGCAGCTTGGTTTGAAGAAATCAACTGTGGGAGCAATTATTAGGAAATGGAAGACATACAAGACCACTGATAATCTCCCTCGATCTGGTGCTCCACGCAAGATCTCACCCCGTGGGGTCAAAATGATCGCAAGAACGGTGAGCAAAAATTCCAGAACCACACGGGGGGACCTAGTGAATGACCTGCAGAGAGCTGGGACCAAAGTATCAAAGCCTACCATCAGTAACACACTACGCCGCCAGGGACTCAAATCCTGCAGCGCAAGACGTGTCCCCCTGCTTAAGCCAGTACATGTCCAGGCCCGTCTGAAGTTTGCTAGAGTGCATTTGGATGATCCAGAAGAGGATTGGGAGAATGTCATATGGTCAGATGAAACCAAAATAGAACTTTTTGGTAAAAACTCAACTCGTCGTGTTTGGAGGACAAAGAATGCTGAGTTGCATCCAAAGAACACCATACCTACTGTGAAGCATGGGGGTGGAAACATCATGCTTTGGGGCTGTTTTTCTGCAAAGGGACCAGGACGACTGATCCGTGTAAAGGAAAGAATGAATGGGGCCATGTATCGTGAGATTTTGAGTGAAAACCTCCTTCCATCTGCAAGGGCATTGAAGATGAAACGTGGCTGGGTCTTTCAGCGTGACAATGATCCCAAACACACCGCCCGGGCAACGAAGGAGTGGCTTCGTAAGAAGCATTTCAAGGTCCTGGAGTGGCCTAGCCAGTCTCCAGATCTCAACCCGATAGAAAATCTTTGGAGGGAGTTGAAAGTCCGTGTTGCCTAGCGACAGCCCCAAAACATCACTGCTCTAGAGGAGATCTGCACGGAGGAATGGGCCAAAATACCAGCAACAGTGTGTGAAAACCTTGTGAAGACTTACAGAAAACGTTTGACCTGTGTCATTACCAACAAAGGGTATATAACAAAGTATTGAGAAACTTTTGTTATTGACCAAATACTTATTTTCCACCATAATTTGCAAATAAATTCATAAAAAATCCTACAATGTGAATTTCTGGATTTTTTTCCCTCATTTTGTCTGTCATAGTTGACGTGTACCTATGATGAAAATTACAGGCCTCTCTCATCTTTTTAAGTGGGAGAACTTGCACAATTGGTGGCTGACTAAATACTTTTTTTCCCCACTGTATAGCCTCAATGACTTTTTTTTTAAACGTCTTATTGTAACACATGAACGGTATGATATTTGGCGGATCCAAAATGGAGGCACGAGACAGTACACATGGGCCAATGTGAGAGAGTACACCATCTCTCTGGCCAGGTTAGATAGGTTTTATTGTTTTGAGCATCAATCTCAGGTCTGTAAAGCAACTGTGATAACCCCAGTGGGATTTTCGGATCATTTTTTAATAACAGAGGTGGTGTTCATTAACGCTGTAAAACCCAAAAGTGCATACTGGCATTTTAATATAACTTTATTGAGTGATGCTCACTTCAGGAAATGTTTTAGTTTTTTCTGGGAGAGGTGGAGGTCTCAAATGGCCAGTTTTGTATCCCTTCAACTGTGGTGGGATATAGGGAAAATCCAGATTCAACAATTCTGTAATATATACACGATAAATGTCACCAAAGACATCACCAAATCAATGAAAGCCCTAGAGTCTGAAATAGTGGAACTCCTGACGTTGGTTGAGACCACAGGAGATCGAGGCCATACTCAGGTCCTCAAGAGAAAAAAAGCTGCATTGGCAGACCTGCTGGCTATCAGAGCACAGGTGGCATTGGTGAGAAGTACGTTTCAGGGAATCTCTGAAATGGATGCCTCATCCAAATTTTTATTCGGTTTAGAGAAAAAGAATGGGCAAAGCGGAATTATTCATTGCCTCAAATCAGCTGTTGGACAAGAGCTCACTAGCCCTAGTGAAATTAGAAAGAGGGCAGTAGAGTTCTATGCTGAGCTCTACAAGTGTGAGTACAAAGAGGATAAAACAGTGACACAGCAGTTCCTTGATGGGCTCCCACAGGTGGCTGCAGAAGCTCAGGTTGAGCTAGAGCAACCATTTTCTTTGCAGGAGCTATACACTGCATTAAAAGGCATGGAAAATGGAAGGGCACCATGCATTGATGGGCTTCCCGTTGACTTTTTAAAGTATTTTTGGGCAATGTTGGGAGAGGATTTGCTAGCTGTAGTTAACAATAGTTTGACCGGAGGGTTACTACCGATAAGCTGCAGGAGGGCTGTCCTCACCCTACTGCCCAAAAAGGGTGATCCTAGGGAGGTGAAGAACTGGAGGCCGGTGGCTTTGTTGTGCACTGATTATAAGATCCTGTCCAAAGCTTTGTCCAACAGGCTGAGGGAGGTGATGGGGCAAATCATACATACGGACCAGTCCTACTGTGTTCCCGGCAGGCAGATAGGGGATAACATTTCTCTGATTAGGGATTTTTTGGACGTCTCTAGGGCTATTGGGTTGGATGCTGGTCTAATTTCAATTGATCAGGAAAAGGCATTTGACCGGGTTGAATATCAATACTAATGGCGCACTTTTGAGGCGTTTGGTTTCAGCTCTGGTTTTATTGCCATGATCAGGGTGATATATGGTGACATTGAAAGTGTACTGAAAGTTAACGGTGGCTTGAGTGCTCCTTTTAAAGTGTGTAGAGGTATCAGGCAGGGGTGTTCTTTGTCAGGAATGTTATATGCCATCGCTATAGAGCCACTACTAAATAGCATTAGAAGTCACATTGAAGGGGTGTACCGTATTGGTCCGAATATAAGACGACCCTGATTATAAGACGACCCCCCGTTTTTCAACACAAACATTTAGAAAAACAGATTTGCAGACTAGATTTGCCGAACAAAGAACTTCATTTTATTTTAAAATAACAATATTAAAAACACAGTGAATTAAACACAAAGGCAAACTATGTACAGTATGATTCAAAATTAATATCAAGCAATAATAAAGCAACATTTTTAAATAACAGAGAAAATACAGGCCACACATTTAACTAAACTTAACAAAAATTCGCCAAACTTCTCCTCCGATGTCTCTCTATCCCTCACACACGTCCTCTGCCCCGCTGTGTTCGCTCTCGCTGTCATCGCTCCCCAGCTGCTCCGCTTCCACCGGCTCCTCCCAAAGCACGTCGTCCTCGCTGCCGTCCAATGCATTTGAGATGCAACATTTTTTAAAGCCATCGATGATGCTCTGTGAGGGAATAGCATCCCATGCATGCAGGATCCATTCACACAGTAGACGGACTGACGGCTTCTGTATTTTCCCGGTCGGTGTGAGTGCGTGGTTGCCAGACAGGAGCCACTCTGTGTATTTTTTTCGCAGGTTATCCTTGAAAGGCTTGTTCACAACTACGTCCAACACCTGTAGCTGGCTTGTCATTCCCCCTGGTATGATCACAAGATCCCCGTTCATTGCTCGCACCTGACTTTTCACGGGCTCAGTCAGATACGCATTTGAGCTCTCTGGCGATTTCCAGGGCCTTAACCTGGATGACAGCTCTGGTAATGGGCATTCCCTCACTTCTTTTTTCCCTGACATATTCAAAAACCCTCCGGTCAACCTCAATGAAACGACCACTTTGAGGACCACGGAAGGATTTTCGCTGACTGTTAGCATCTTTTAGACGTTGTTTTTCTGCTCGCCATCTTCTTACATTACACTCAGTGACCCCGAATGTCTTGGCAGCTTGGCAGTTGTTAGATGACTCTGCCTTATTGACAACCATTATTTTGAAATTGGCATCATAGCTCCTCCGCTGTTGTTTATTGACCTGGCCCACTTTTGAGCCACTTGTCTCTAAATGGTCAGCCTGTCTTTCCATCTTTAAACACCGGTAACGGGCTGGTTGTTAAGGACGCCTCTTCCCTCCGTCCGGAACGAATTTTTGGCGCCATCTGTGCCCGCGAATGTGTATTGACATTTAAAGGGAGCGCCGAAGAAGAGAAACTGCGCTCTGAATACTAGACCCCGAATATAAGACGACCCGACTTTTTTGGACCTATTTCGAGGGGAAAAAAGGCCGTCTTATATTCGGACCAATACGGTACCTTTCAGAGGATATTCCTCCTATTTGTCTCTCAGCCTATGCTGATGATGTAGTTATTTTAGTGAGAAATCAAGCAGAGGTGGATAGTTTGGGTCTCATGGTTGATAAGTTTAGGGGAATATCCTTTGCAAAGGTAAATTGGGAAAACAGTTGTGCTTTACAGATTGGAAAATGGTCTGGAGGGATCATGGCTTTGCCAGGAGGGCTGGGATGGTGTAAGGGAGGTTTGAAGTATCTTGGAGTGTACCTAGGGGATGAGGGGACAATGAAAAAAAAATTGGAATGGGGTGGTTGAAATGGTGGAAGGGAGGATGAGGAGATGGCATTGGTTGTTATCTCGTATGTCATATAGGGGGCGCACTATTATAGTTAACAATGTGGTTGCGTCTGCACTGTGGCATCAGCTGTCAGTTTTAGAGCCACCATCTGGCCTTCTGGCTAAGATACAGGTGATTATTGTAGATGCCACAGTCTGGTGTATGGGGCAAGACTGGATTGTACAACTGCAGCTGTTCCACATTTCTCCAAGATTCTTGTGAATGGCAAAATCATCACCTTAAAACAGTTAACGGCCATGGCTGGGCCCGCCTTAATGGATGGAAGACGGGTGGCTGAACATTTGGGGGTGAGGTCGGAAAGGATTGTTGGACAACTGCTTGGAAGCTGCAGGAAGTCTCTGTCAGCAGAAGAGTGGTTTATGCTCAATAGTCACAAAAAGAAAGTACAAGATGAAAACGTCTCATTTCCAAGACTAGGGATTACACCCAATATCCCAGAGTCAGAAAGAAAGGCGTTATTACTGGATTTGAGAGGGTTGGAAGAGGTGGGTTTGGATGAGGTGAATGGGAAAGACTTATATAGGGGGTGTGTCAAGGTTTTGAATAAAGATACATTAAGAATAGAATAGAAACTCCTTGGAAGGTAAAACTGGGCGTTGATGACAAGGTAAAGCCAGCATGGAGAGCACTGTACAAGCCACCGTTACAAAAGGGTACTGGGGATATGCAATGGAGGGTTTTGCATGGCATCATTGCAGTTAATGCTTTTGTATCTGTTATTAACTCAGATGTTGGAGATGGATGTCCTTTTTGTAACATCAGAGAAAAAAGTATTCACTGTTTTATGGAGTGTGAGAGGATAAAACCTCTCTTGGAAATGCTGGAGTCTTTGTTTAAAGCTGTAGGGGAGATTTTCAACAACAATGTTTTTATTTTGGGGTTTCAATATAGTAAGAAACAGAAAAGAAAATGTCAACTGTTACATTTTATTTTGGGACAAGCTATGATGTCAATTTTTCTGAGTAGGAAACATCAACTAGACATGGGATATGGGCAGGATGTAAGACATGTTTTTAAAGGATTAGTCAAAGAGAATAAAAGTGGATTTTGAGTTCTCGGCTGAAAAAGAACTCCGAACGTTTGAGGAGAAGTGGGCTTACGAAGGAGCGGTATATTTTGTGGAGGAGGTGAAACTATTTTTTGTTGATGAAATGAGTTGAATGTATATATATATATATATATATATATATATATATATATATATATATATATATATATATATATACACATTCGCCCCTCCCTCTCCCCCTCCCTCACCTACCCCCCTCCCTCCCTCCCTCACAGAACTCAATCAGAGGAGATGATGTACTGAATTATCTATAAATCGTGTGTGTCTCTGTGTCTCTCTCTCTCTCTCTCTGTGTGTGTGTGTGTGTGTGTGTGTGTGTGTGTGTGTGTGTGTTTACGTCCATTCAGAAAAGATAGTAGTATCAGTGTCACACGTCAATTGATGATCTAATAATATATAATACATAATACATGATCACGATGTGTGTGTGTGTGTGTATGTATGTGTGTGTGTGTGTGTGTGTGTGTGTGTGTGTGTGTGTGTGTGTGTGTGTGTGTGTGTGTGTGTGTGTGTGTGTGTGTGTGTGTGTGTGTGTGTGTGTGTGTGTGTGTGTGTGTGTGTGTGTGTGGAGGTTCACAGAGTATTAAACTTGACAAACACGTGGCATCAAAAATGGAGCGTCTGCTAAAAATAACATAATGCATTAGTAATGATGGGAGGTCCTTCAGAATGAAGCATGATGATATCCTCCTGCTACACCAACTACCATATTGTTACACATACACACACACACACACGCAGGCAAGCATGCACACAGGCACATACACAGAGGCACACAAAAAAAATGATTTAAAAACCTTTATGGAAGAATCTTAAAACAAATTCTAAAACTCACAGGCAGCCAGTGCAGAGACCTTAAACCCGGTGTAATGTGTCCTCCCCGTCTGGTCTTGGTCAGTACCCGTGCTGCAGCATTCTGTATGTTTTGCAGTTGACCAATGGCTTTCTTGGGTAGACCAGACAGGAGATCATTACAGTAGTCAAGCCTGCTTGTAATAAAAGCATGGATGAGTCTCTCTGTATCAGCCTGAGATAGAAACGGCCGCACTTCATCAATGTTCCTCAGGTGGTAAAAAGCTATTTTAGTAACATTCCTAATGTGTGACTCGAAATTCAGTTCAGAATCTAAAATAACACCTAGGTGTTTTACCATTAATGCCTGTGAATTAAAATGTGGGGCCAGATTCTCTCTCTGTGTTTTGGCTCCAATATTAAATACCTTGGTCTTGTCTTGACTTAGCTGGAGGAAGTTGTGAGCCATCCAAGTATTTAAAATCACTAATACAGTCTAATTATTTATCCTTGGAGCTAAAGTTGTCACACAACACAATGCCACAGATATCTCCGGTTTTGAGGGAGTGTGCAATTGACGTGCTGACTGCAGTAATGTCCACCAGAGCTGTTGCCAGAGAATGTAAAGTTAATTGTCCTGCCATAATCCGCCTCCAACGTCGTTTTAAAGAATTTCCGGTCTCACAACCGCAGACCACGTGTAACCAGGCCAGCCCAGGACCTCCACATCCGGATTCTTCACCTGCAGGATAGTCTGAGACCAGCCACCCAGACAGCTGATGAAACTGTGGGTTTGCACAACCAAATAATTTCTGCACAAACTGTCTGAAACCGTCTCAGGGAAGCTCATCTGCGTGCTCGTTTTCCTCACCACGGTCTTGACCTGAATGCAGTTCGCCATCGTAGTCGACCTCAGTGCGCAAATGCTCACCTTCAATGGCCACTGGCACGCTGGAGAAGTGTGCTCTTCACGGACGAATCCCGGTTTCAACTGTACCGGGCAGATGGCAGATAGCGTGTATGGCATTGTGTGGGTGAGCTGTTTGCTGATGTCAACGTTGTGAACAGAGTGCCCCATGGTGGCGGTGGGGTTATGGTATGGGCAGGCATAAGCTACAGACAACGAACACAATTGCATTTTATCGATGGCAATTTGAATGCACAGAGATATCGTGACGAGATCCTGAGGCCCATTGTCGTGCCATTCATCCGCCGCCATCACCTCATGTTTCAGCATGATAATGCATGACCCCATGTTGCAAGGATCTGTACACAATTCCTGGAAGCTAAAAATGTCCCAGTTCTTCCATGGCCTGCATACTCACCAGACATGTCACCCATTGAGCATGTTTGGGATGCTCTGGATCGATGTGTACGACAGTGTGTTCCAATTCCCGCCAATATCCAGCAACTTCGCACAGCCATTGAAGAGGAGAGGGACAACATTCCACAAGCCACAATCAACAGCCTGATCAACTCTATGCGAAGGAGATGTGTTGCGCTGCAATGAGGCAAATGGTGGTCACACCAGACACTGACTGGTTTTCTGTAACGTTAACTTGGCTATATACACGGAGGACCAGTACCGAGTCGATGTGCAGGGGTACGAGGTAGTTGAGGTAGATATGTACATATAACTAGGAATAAAGTGACTAGGCAACAGGATAGATAATAAACAGTAGTAGCAGCTTATTTGATGAGTCAAAAGAGTTAGTGCAGATAGTCCGGGCAGCTATTTGGCTAACGATTTAACTAACTATTTATCAGTCTTATGGTTTGGGGGTAGAAGCTGTTCAGGGTCCTGTTGGTTCCAGACTTGGTGTATAGGTACCTCTTGCCGTGCGGTAGCAGAGACAACAGTCTATGAATTGGGTGGCTGGAGTCTTTGACCATTTTTAGGGCCTTCTCGAACCGCTGTAGTTAGAGCAGATGACGGCCGACGCACCCAGCTCGTATAGTGCAGCAG
>LR778274.1:5326589-5407746 GCA_902810595.1 Coregonus sp. 'balchen' | reverse complement strand
AGGGAGGGAGGGAGGGAGGGAGGGAGGGAGGGAGGGAGGGAGGGAGGGAGGGAGTAAATTATGTTTTCAAATGTTATTAGGCCTGCAGTTCCATAATCAGATTCTGTTTTTGTTTAACGCACTCTCTCTCTCTCTCTCTCTCTCTCTCTCTCTCTCTCTCTCTCTCTGTCTCTCTCTCTATGTCTCTCTCTCTCTCTATGTCTCTCTCTCTCTCTCTATGTCTCTCTCTCTGTGTCTCTCTTTCTCTCTCTCTCTGTCAACAATAACATAAACATCATCACGTATTCGAGTTATAAATTATTCCGACTCAAAACACATTTAGCATTCATGCCTACATCAAACTCTCCCGCTTATACGAGCCTGGATAGGCTATGATGACAGTGTTTCCCGCTATTCAATCACGTTGTTCTACTTCGCATGACAACGCGTAATTTCCCCATGGATGTTGTCCAAAGAAGAACGTTCAACATGTTAAATGATGGGCCTATAGGCGTTTTTATTATTATGTATAGTTTAACTTTCTGCAAATAGAGAAGCTATATATGATTTATTTCTGTTTTGGGTAATACATTGTGTTCGCAAAAGTGAATCCTAAATATTGCACGTCACTTTCTCTATTCATCTTCAATATGTCCATAGACACACTCAGTATCAGTCAGTTGACAAAACAACTGTACATTTGTCAAAACTGGCAATTTTCACACAGTCTCACACATTCTTGTAAGACAGGACACGAATTTATGACGAAATTCGCCTTTAGATACTGTCTCTCACTACGACAGTTCACCGTTTCCAAGTGAAGTACACCGCACTCCGCGACGCGAACACAACAGCATCTTATGCCTCTATTCTTTTGTCTTCAAAAACAAGGAAAGTTTGAAATGACTATTGCTTATTATAAAAACGAACCAAAATACAACAATCAACTATTATTTCATTCCACAACATGGTCGTTAAGTTGGTTAAAGTGTCTTACCTTGCATTATCAACACAAAGACGAGGAGCAGCAAAGTCCCTCGTGCAGCTGGATTCATCTCTCGTCCGGTAGTCTACCGGGGAACTGTCCCTCCCCTGTCAAACAACGGCGATTTAGTCGGTAAACAGAAAACAGCAGGCTACAAACAGCACGAAATATAAGGCTATCTCCGGTAAGCGTCTTTGCGATGTGAAGCAGCTTGGCTCACGAGAGAGAGAACTTCGCTTCGTCCAACCCCCTTTGGGCGCTACCTCACGCGCACCACTCCAAACCGAACACAGAAAGATAGATAAGTGCACAAACACATCAAATAAGTCAGTGTAATGTTTAAGCTGAAGAAGACATTTTAACTGGGTTTATTTATTCGCAGTTTCCGACTGAAGTCCTGAAAAGGAGGAAGCGATTTAAGCACCGCGGACAGCGCATCGTAAGGCGTTTGCAGCCTAGCCTCAAGCTGCTGAAATCTATCTATTCAATTCGCGCTGCTGGCGTCAGATAAGAACTTGATGGACTATGTTACAAACGGTTAGCTGGGTGACATATTCCTTTTATATCGAGTAAATTGATAATAACACACTTGGAGAGGATTTAGCCTAAATTACGTATGGAGGTCCGAAGAGGGGGGGACGGGACGGGACGGCCGGGACGGACGGGACGGACGGGGGGACGGGGGACGGGGACGGGGACGGGGGGGACGGGGGACGGGGGGGGGGGGGGACGTTTAATAGCCCTATGCGTATTGTCGCGTTGAAACTTTACCTTTCAGTTCAGACAAAATTATTCAATTAATTTGTTGACTAGGCAGTTGAGTTAACTTATCTGAAGTCCCGTGGTTTGGAAAAAAAGGTATTGCTTCTCTCCAAAACAACTTTCCACCCTGGTGAAGATTGATATTGCTTGTAGGTGTAAACGTCACGCCACCACCAGCTCCCCCGTGAGCTGCTGATTAATTTTAGCCTCGATTTGTAACACTTGGCTTGACGTCATCAAACGGAGTCATTAGGAATATGGTACCTAGACTAGCGCGATGCGGAAGAGTCAACACAAACCTTTCATCAACAGGACAACGTGACCAGGACAACGGGGGCGGTTTCGTTTGGTCGGTCGTAGCCTATAGGCTGTAGGGGGTGTTTCAACTATGGGTAAGGGATTAAACACACATGGCTCTACAAGTGTGTGTGTGAGAGATAGATAGAGAGAGAGAGAGAGAGAGAGAGAGAGAGAGAGAGAGAGAGAGTGTGTGTGCATATTTAATCACACAGCTCTAATATGAGACAGTAAGCTTAACTCAATAGTTTAATGAGACAATGAATAACGGAGCAAACAACATCTGTACCGCCATGTGAGGCCCCCTGGGTGTGTGTGTGTGAGAGAGAAAGAGCGGAGAGAGAGTAAGCAAGAGAGAGAGAAAGAGAGGGAGGGAGAGCGTGTGTGTTTGTGTGAGAGAGAGGAAGAGAGAAGGATTGTGTGTGTGTGTGTGGGGGGGGGGGGGTGAGAAAGAGAGGGGAGAGGGAGAGAGCACAAGAGAGAGAATTCACAAAATGGGACAAACACCAAATTGAGACTCTGCATGCAGAATTCTGCAAAAATATCCTCCATGTACAACGTAAAACACCAAATGCATGCAGAGAAGAATTAGGCCGATACCCGCTAATTATCACAATCCAGAAAAGAGCCGTTAAATTCTACTAACACCTGAAAGGAAGCATTCCCAAACATTTCATAACAAAGCCATCACCTACAGAGAGATTAACCTGGAGAAGAGTCCCCTAAGCAAGCTGGTCAACACAATTAGACCCAACCAGATCATGAGAAAACAAAAAGATAATTACTTGACACATTGGAAAGAATTAACAAAAAAATTTAGCAAACTAGAATGCTATTTGGCCCTAAACAGAGAGTACACAGTGGCAGAATACCTGACCACTGTGACTGACCCAAACTTAACGAAAGCTTTGACTATGTACAGACTCAGTGAGCATAGCCTTGCTATTGAGAAAGGTCGCCGTAGGCAGACTCTCAAGAGAAGACAGGCTATGTGCACACTGCCAACAAAATGAAATGGAAACTGAGCTGCACTTCCTAACCTCCTGCCAAATGTATGACGATATTAGAGACTCATATTTCCCTCAGATTACACAGACTCACAAAGAATTCAAAAACAAATCCAATTTTGATAAACTCCGTTATCTACTGGATGAAATACCACACTGTGCCATCACAGCAGAACAATTTGTGACTTGTTGCCACAAGAAAAGGGCAACCAGTGAAGAACAAACACCAGTGTAAATCCAACCCATATTTATGTTTATTTATTTTCCCTCTTATACTTTAACTATTTGCACATAATATGACATTTGAAATGTCTTCATTCTTTTGGAATGTTTGTGAGTGTAATGTTTACTGTTATTTTTTATTTATTGTTTATTTCACTCCTCTCTATTTCCCGCTGTACTCATCTATCTCCTCTCTCTGTCCCTCTGTCACGCATCTACCTCCTCTCTATGTCTCTCTGTCCCTCATCTATCTCCTCTCTCTACCTCTCTGTCACTCATGTACTATCGCTCTGATCTATTCCCTCACTGCCTCCATCTCTCGTTGCATTCACTCTGGGCCTGGGTGTGTGCATGTGTGTGTGTGTGTGTGTGTGTGTGTGTGTGTGTGTGCGCTGCTCGTGCATGTATTTGTGTGTGTGCAAACAGTGAGCAGAGAGAGAGAGAGAGACTTGCACGATCAGCGCACACACACCAGAGAGATCACTCCAGATTCAAGTCAAAATTGAATCTGTAGTAAAAGCAATTGCAGGTCCCCAGGACGTCGGGATACGCAGTCAAAACCGTCCACTAACGACAAAAAAAATTTAACTACTGCCCAGAGCTGGAATTGAACCCATGGATCAGGAGTTAACTGCTTAGACCACTGAGCCATCCATCCACAAAGAGGAAGCAAGGCCAGTCTAAATTAATGGATAAACTAAACCGTGAAATAGTTTTTCTGTTTTAACCTATCCCAAACCTTAATCGTTAACCAATAATAAAAACCTTAACTGTAACTGTCGGAATTAATGCCTGAACTTACTTAACCCTATCTCAAACCTTGATCATTAACTTAACCAATCGGAATTAATGCCGGAACTTAACCCTAGAGTTATTTTTCTGTTTTAACCCTATCCCAAACCTTAACCCTCAAGTTAACCCAGTCAAAATTAATGTCGTAGAGGCCTCCCGAGTGGCGCAGCATTGCATTGCTAGAGGCCTCACATTTGGCTGTGATTGGGAGTCCCATAGGGTGGCGTAAAATTGGCCCAGCATCGTCCGGGTTGGTGGAGGGTTTGGCCGGGGGGACTTTACTTGGCTCATCGTGCTCTAGCGACTCCTTGTGGTGGGCCGGACGCCTGCAAGCTGACCTCGGTCATCAGGTGAACGGTGTTTCCTCCGACACATTGGTGCTTCTGGGTTAAGCGGGTGGGTGTTAAGAAGCGCGGTTTGGTGGGTCATGTTTCGGAGGATGCATGACTCGACCTTCGCCTCCCGAGCCCATTGGGTAGTTGCAGCAATGAGACAAGATCGAAATTGGGGAGAGAGCGGGGGTAAAATAATAACGTCGTAGCCATTGCCAGCTGTCAATGACAAAAAGTGTCCTCTTTGGCCTGGGCCGTACCCTCTGTAGCACCTTGAGGTCGGATGCCAAGCAGTTGCCATACCAAGCGATGATGCAGCCAGTCAAGATGCTCTCAATGCTGCAGCTGTTGAACTTTTTGAGGATCTGAGGGCCAAATCTTTTCAGCCTCTTGAGGGGGACCATGAAATATCTTTAGGGATGTGGACACCGAAGAACATGAAGCTCCCGACCCGCTACAGCCCCGTCGATGTGAATGGGGGCGTGCTCGGCCCTCCGTTTCCTGTAGTCTACGATCAGCTCCTTTGTCTTGGTGATATTGAGGAAGAGGTTTTTGTCCTGGCAGCACACAGGAGGGGACTGAGCACGCACCCCTGATGGGCCCCCGTGTTGAGGATCAGTGTGGCAGATGTGTTGATGCCTACCCACACTACCTGGGGGCGGCCCGTCAGGAAGTCCACGATCCTGTTGCAGAGGGAGGTGTTCATTCCCAGGGTCCTTAGCTTAGTGATGAGCTTGGAGGGCACTATGGTTTTGAAAGCTGAGCTGTAGTCAATGAACAGCATTCTCACATCTTTTTTACATTTTTTAGATTTTAGTCATTTAGCAGACGGTCTTATCCAGAGCGACTTACAGTTAGTGAGTGCATACATTTTCATATTGGCCCCCCGTGGGAAACGAACCCACAACCCTGGCGTTGCAAGCGCCATGCTCTACCAACTGAGCTATCGGGGACTACATAGGTGTTCCTCTTGTCCAGGTGGGAAAGGGCAGTGTGGAGTGCAATATAAATTGCGTCATCTGTGGATCTGCTGGGGCAGTATGCGAATTGGAGTGGATCCAGTGTGTCTGTGATGATGGTGTTGATATGAGCCATGACCAGCCTTTCAAAACATTTCATGGCTACAGATTTGAGTGCTACAGGGCAATAGTCATTTAGACAGGTTACCTTGGTGTTCTTGGGCACAGGGACTATGGTGGTCTGCTTTAAACATATTGGTATTACAGACTGGGTCAGGGAGAGGTTGAAAATGTCAGTGAAGACAATTGTCAGCTGGTCAGCACATGCTCTGCTATGGAGAGTGTGATCGCACAGTCGTCTGAAACAGCTGGTGCTCTTATACATGGTTCATTATTGCTTACGCGTCCTGGTAATCTGTGAATGTTAACCTGTTTAAAGGTCTTATTCACACAGGAATTCCAAATTCCAAACTGCAGGTATAGAATCCCAGCCAACGTTCCACCATGCTTCCCAAATAGATTATTGACTACATCTCTGTCCAGGGAAAGGAAATCTATAGTTATAATGACACACACTGTCAGGCAAATAATCAACAAATTAGCATATTAGAAAGAGACATCTCATCCTCACACTATGTGCATCCGAAATGGCACCCTATTCTCTACATAGTGCACTACTTTCGACCAGAGCCCTGTGGGCTACAGGGAAAACGCTGCCATTTCGGACATAACCTAGGTGTTGATTTGCTAAGTGTTGTTGAAGTAGTCAGTCACAAACCTTAGTCCTGTAGACTAGAGGTGTTGTTGAAGTAGTCAGTCACAAACCTTAGTCCTGTAGACTAGAGGTGTGTTGAAGTAGTCAGTCCACAAACCTTGGTCCTGTAGACTAGGAGGTTGTTGTTGATAAGTAGTCAGTCACAACCTTGGTTCATGTAGACTAGAGGTGTTGTTGAACGTAGTCAGTCCCAAACCTTGGTCTTGTAGACTCGAGGGTTGTGGTAGTCAGCACAAACCCTTGGCCTGTAGTCTAGCAGGTGTTGTTGAAGTAGTCAGTCACAAACCTTGGTCCTGTAGACTAGAGGTGTTGTTGAAGTAGTCAGTCACAAACCTTGGTCCTGTAGACTAGAGGTGTTGTTGAAGTAGTCAGTCACAAACCTTGGTCCTGTAGACTAGAGGTGTTGTTGAAGTAGTCAGTCACAAACCTTGGTCCTGTAGACTAGAGGTGTTGTTGAAGTAGTCAGTCACAAACCTTGGTCCTGTAGACTAGAGGTGTTGTTGAAGTAGTCAGTCACAAACCTTGGTCCTGTAGACTAGAGGTGTTGTTGAAGTAGTCAGTCACAAACCTTGGTCCTGTAGACTAGAGGTGTTGTTGAAGTAGTCAGTCACAAACCTTGGTCCTGTAGACTAGAGGTGTTGTTGAAGTAGTCAGTCACAAACCTTGGTCCTGTAGACTAGAGGTGTTGTTGAAGTAGTCAGTCACAAACCTTGGTCCTGTAGACTAGAGGTGTTGTTGAAGTAGTCAGTCACAAACCTTGGTCCTGTAGACTAGAGGTGTTGTTGAAGTAGTCAGTCACAAACCTTGGTCCTGTAGACTAGAGGTGTTGTTGAAGTAGTCAGTCACAAACCTTGGTCCTGTAGACTAGAGGTGTTGTTGAAGTAGTCAGTCACAAACCTTCGTCCTGTAGACTAGAGGTGTTGTTGAAGTAGTCAGTCACAAAACCTTGGTCCTGTAGACTAGAGGTGTTGTTGAAGTAGTCAGTCACAAACCTTGGTCCTGTAGACTAGAGGTGTTGTTGAACTAGTCAGTCACAAACATTGGTTCTGTAGACTAGAGGTGTTGTTGAAGTAGTCAGTCACAAACCTTGGTCCTGTAGACTAGAGGTGTTGTTGAAGTAGTCAGTCACAAACCTTGGTCCTGTAGACTAGAGGTGTTGTTGAAGTAGTCAGTCACAAACCTTGGTCCTGTAGACTAGAGGTGTTGTTGAAGTAGTCAGTCACAAACCTTGGTCCTGTAGACTAGAGGTGTTGTTGAAGTAGTCAGTCACAAACCTTGGTCCTGTAGACTAGAGGTGTTGTTGAAGTAGTCAGTCACAAACCTTGGTCCTGTAGACTAGAGGTGTTGTTGAAGTAGTCAGTCACAAACCTTGGTCCTGTAGACTAGAGGTGTTGTTGAAGTAGTCAGTCACAAACCTTGGTCCTGTAGACTAGAGGTGTTGTTGAAGTAGTCAGTCACAAACCTTGGTCCTGTAGACTAGAGGTGTTGTTGAAGTAGTCAGTCACAAACCTTGGTCCTGTAGACTAGAGGTGTTGTTGAAGTAGTCAGTCACAAACCTTGGTCCTGTAGACTAGAGGTGTTGTTGAAGTAGTCAGTCACAAACCTTGGTCCTGTAGACTAGAGGTGTTGTTGAAGTAGTCAGTCACAAACCTTGGTCCTGTAGACTAGAGGTGTTGTTGAAGTAGTCAGTCACAAACCTTGGTCCTGTAGACTAGAGGTGTTGTTGAAGTAGTCAGTCACAAACCTTGGTCCTGTTAGACTAGAGGTGTTGTTGAAGTAGTCAGTCACAAACCTTGGTCCTGTAGACTAGAGGTGTTGTTGAAGTAGTCAGTCACAAACCTTGGCCCTGTAGACTAGAGGTGTTGTTGAAGTAGTCAGTCACAAACCTTGGTCCTGTAGACTAGAGGTGTTGTTGAAGTAGTCCGTCACAAACCTTGGCCCTGTAGACTAGAGGTGTTGTTGAAGTAGTCAGTCACAAACCTTGGTCCTGTAGACTAGAGGTGTTGTTGAAGTAGTCAGTCACAAACCTTGGTCCTGTAGACTAGAGGTGTTGTTGAAGTAGTCAGTCACAAACCTTGGTCCTGTAGACTAGAGGTGTTGTTGAAGCAGTCAGTCACAAACCTTGGCCCTGTAGACTAGAGGTGTTGTTGAAGTAGTCAGTCACAAACCTTGGTCCTGTAGACTAGAGGTGTTGTTGAAGTAGTCAGTCACAAACCTTGGTCCTGTAGACTAGAGGTGTTGTTGAAGTAGTCAGTCACAAACCTTGGTCCTGTAGACTAGAGGTGTTGTTGAAGCTCTTGTAACATCACAGCTGGTTAAAATAATCAACTAACCACTAAGACCTTGATTATTGATGAACTGAATCAGGTGTGCAGAACCTCTAGCTGTCCAGGACCAGGGTTGGTGATCACTGTTCTATGCTCGTCTAATCTATAGAACCTACATCTGCATTGCTTGCTGGTGGGGGTGTTTTAGGCTGGGTTTCTGTAGAAGCACTTTGTGACATCTGCTGATGTAAAAAGGGGCTTTAGAAAAACATTTGATAGGCCCTGGTCAATTAGTAGTCCACTGAATAGGACATCGGGTGCCATTTGGGATGCAAACATGTTCTGAAATGTGTTCACTTCACAAATTACTATTGCAAAACAATACACCAACTGAATATAAATGATTGGGCCTCAATTAACTTACAAACGAATACATTGCAAGACAATATGAATTAACAGGAAACACCGCCAAGGGTAATTTTGTCATTTGTGATAGAGGAAACTATTTTAAGTTTTGTAAGTTTCATAAGTCAATCAATGATAAGCAGACATCTGGGAAATATAAGCTTTTCAAATTGTTAACTTTATTTATCTATATCCTTTCAGCTACCATATTATATATGAACATGTACATGCATGTCAGTCTTTAGACTGAACCAAAACTATTTATTCTCTATAAAGAGACACAAATAGACATTTCACTTGGTCCTTTATGTTTAACTTCTTTATGTTTCAAATCCTGGTTAAGAGCGTCTATTTCCAAGTTCTGACAGGATGTTGTTTTCACAATCAGAGCACCCTGGTGCGACCACAAAGTCCTTCCCCTGGGCTATTTTACCCAGGACAAATACAATAAGCTTCCACATCCAGGCACCTCCATCTGGCAGGCCGTGTCACGCTAATACTTGTCCCCCCCCATCTGGACAAAAAGACCCATCACAACAAATGTACATTTCTTCCTCTCTCCCCTATCTTTAGATGCTAAAATGATTTAGCGTGATTGCTTTAAACATGCTGTGTTAAAAGAAATGTCCTAAAAAGTCTGGATAATGTATTTTTCCTGTCGAACCTAAGTTGCCTCTTTGACAGGTGAGCATGAGGCCTCACAGAGAGGAGTCACAATATACCTGTTCCTACCGCTTCTATTAGTGAGGAGTGTGTGGGGGAAGAACTGGATGGGAATTAGTGTTTCCGTCAGGGCTGATTAGTGTGACGCGCCAGAGCACATCCTGGTTAGCTAATGCTGGGGCTCTGTGTCTGTGTCCGTGTGTCTTCACACATCTTTTATTCATGGTTTTCCTAAAATCCCGGGGCAACGAGTCATAACGCCCATTACTGTCCACCCTCTCCTCCCTCTTTTTCTCATACCTAGGGGATCTCTCCGGCTGACATCTGCGGCTCGCGTGGGCATATTGACGCGCCTTCGCCATTTCCGACGGCACCCCGTCGCGCCGCAGACTTAGCTAATCGCTCCTTCCTCTCATAATACATCTACAGAGCAACATCTCTCACTTTCCGCATGTCCTTCATTCTAATAGAATCACAATCTCACTTTCATATACTTCCATATATCTCTCTCTTTCCTCTCAGCTCATCTTTCCATCTCATTCCCCTCTCATCTCCTGTCTTATCTATCCTTCGTCTGCTGCTTTCTTCTTCTCTTCTCATGTGCTTTCTTCCCCTCTTCTCAATTCTATCTTCTCTTTTCATCTCCCTTTACCTCTCTTCTACCATCCTTTTTCTCACTCCCTTCTCTCCTTTCCTCTCTCTTCACCCCCGTCCCTCCTCCACCCTCCACTTATCCCTCCTCCTTATCCCCCTCTCTCGCTTCACCTCTCTATCTATCAAATGCGTTCTCACACACTCCACTCCTCTAAAGCTTTTTCATGCTCAGGCCAGGAGTGCCATCTCTCTGTCTCTTCCAAAACAGGCGATAAGAATACCTTCTCCAGCTGGAACTTTTAGACGTCTCTGAATTATTCATCCCCCAGCTTCTCAGCCACTCACATATGACCCTGAGAAAATGCTTTTATCTTTTTATTTTAAAACATACAGTAAAATGGAGCTTCGGTGTTCGGAAGCTTGGGGATGGATTCTAGAAGACGTGAGAATGATATCATGTTCTCTATAAAGAATGGGAAAAGAAAAGAAGAAGAAAATGGCGGCCATTTTGAAGGAAGTAGGAAAGGACTAGAAGGACAAAAATCCAACCAACACAGACAGAAGAATCCAACACTTTTTACAGTAGACTTTATCACAACTGTATCCAAATAAGCAGAGTCTAACTGTGTATCTATGGGTATACAGTTATTTAAGTGAAGTGAAGCATATCTGTGCTTAAGGCTAGGGATAATAATCTTACACACTTGTCTTACTTTCAACCTTTTTGGGGACTCTGTTTACACAGAGTAAACACACAGTATTATGACGCTGAAGGACACACACTCACACACATACACACACACACCGACACACACACACACACACACACACAAACGTGGGCATGTCAATACTCAGGAGTCATAAATTAAAGCTTTTAAAGCTTATGGGACAAATATCCTCTAATCGTGGCATACATTCATACATTACTCCATCCACAAGCCACTTGAATCCACCCTAACAAAGACAAGTCATTAATTAAACATAACCATACAGTCTGACTGTTATAGATACTGATATAATATAACCATACAGTCTGACTGTTATAGTACTGATATAATATAACCATACAGTCTGACTGTTATAGGTACTGATATAATATAACCATACAGTCTGACTGTTATAGAGTACTGATATAATATAACCATACAGTCTGACTGTTATAGGTACTGATATAATATAACCATACAGTCTGACTGTTATAGGTACTGATATAATATAACCATACAGTCTGACTGTTATAGATACTGATAGAATATAACCATACAGTCTGACTGTTATAGGTACTGATATAATATAACCATACAGTCTGACTGTTATAGGTACTGATATATATAACCATACCGTCTGACTGTTATAGATACTGATATAATATAAAACCATACAGTCGGAACTGTTATAGGTACTGATATAATATAACCATACAGTCTGACTGTTATAGGTACTGATATAATATAACCATACAGTCTGACTGTTATAGGTACTGATATAATATAACCATACAGTCTGACTGTTATAGGTACTGATATAATATAACCATACAGTCTGACTGTTATAGATCTGATAGATATAAACCACGCAGCAGTCTGTGACTGTTATAGGTACTGCATATAATATCAACCATTACAGTGTGATCTGTTATGATACTGATATAATATAACCATTACCGGTCTGACTGTTATAGATTACTGATATAATATAACCATACAGTCTGATGTTATGATACTGAATAGATATTATATAACCATACCGTCTGACTTGTTTATCGATTAACTGATATAAATAACACCATTACAGTCTGCTGTTATAGATACGATATAATATAACCATACAGTCTGACTGTTATAGATACTGATATATAACCATACAGTCTGACTGTTAAAGGTACTGATGGCCAAAGCAGTGCAAGGAGAGTATATAAGTCACTGAGGTTCCTGGGACAACAGGCTACTTAAACACTTTGACATTCATATTTGTAAATCAGAAGCACTATGTAATATTAACATTCATTAATATCACCATCGTGGTGGGGTTAATTTTATACTGTGAAAGGTCTTTCTGAAAACGATACACCCCCCCAAAGAAAAGGTGGCCTGTATGAGGAAAGAAAGTAACTTCACTAAAATCATTGCGCAGCGTGAACTAAACTAAATCTAACAGGAGTTACAATGGTAGAAGCAGGTAGACTGGCTATGTTTCATCGTTTTGACCAGAGCATTGGGACCAGAACGTAGTGCTCTAATTCTAGACATTCAGTTCCATCGCATTTTTGAATATTCCCCATGTAATGTTAATGGGGAGCCAGAATGGCAGCCCATAGAATGTTTATGTGTCATGTAAATGCATCACAATGCAGAAACCTCAATGTCCCGACTCTCTAAACACGTGGCTCTGGTTTGGACCAGATTTCTGCTCGTCCTCAGGCAGCTGCCGTTGTCTTTGTGTGGATTCTCCCTGCCTGTGGCCTTCTTCTACACTGAGCCTTAGTCCTAGTCTCAAATGGCACCCTGTATAGGGCACCACTTATTCCCTATATGGTGCACTACTATAACAGTTGTGTACTGTGTGGGCAATAGGATGCCATTTGGGACACGGGCTAAGACGCTGACTTTGAAAATACCTAGCATGAGAGGAGGGAGTTAGATTGACCTGTAGCGTCTATACTATGTCCCTTCTAGTTAATCTAGCTCTACATTCTGTATCTACTATGTCCCTTCTAGCTCTATATTCTGTCTCTACGTGTCCCTTCTAGTTAATGTATCTCTATATTCTGTCTCTACGATGTCCCTTCTAGTTAATCTAGCTCTATATTCTGTCTCTACGTGTCCCTTCTAGTTAATCTAGTCTCTATATTCTGTCTCTACGTGTCCCTTGTAGTTAATCTAGCTCTATATTCTGTCTCTACGTGTCCCTTCTAGTTAATCTAGATCTATATTCCTGTCCTCTGTGTCAGAGTACTCTGGGGTCAGCTCTAATCTACCACTGGCTGATCAAACATTACTCCTCTGTGTGTGTGTGTGTGTGCCTGTGTGTTGGTGTGATCAAACACTGGTGTACAGCAGAATGAGTCAGTCCCTCGGCAACGCCTGACCTTAACATTAACAGGCGCTATCTGTGGGCACCACACAGAAGTGTGTGTGTGTGGTGTTTGCGTGTGTGCGCATATGTGTGTGTGTGTGCATGTGTGACAAACTTTGTGTGTGTGTGTGCTGCCGCAGTGACTCGACTTTTAGTTCATCACCGCAGTATTTTTAGTTCAATTCCTCACACACAATGTAGAATGGAAAAAAGAAACATAGCTTGGCGGTTTTCCAGTTTTAAAATCCCTTTTTTTGAAGACTCCCCACTGGCAGCAGAACAGATAGACATAGCTACAGCAGTAGAACACTGCAAGATGACGAGAACTGCTAATTTTGGAAACAATTATTTTAAAAAACGCATTGGAGGACAAAGGGATGGTCCTAGAATCATTCTAGAATACAATGGAGAAATTCTGGAATACAATGCAGGCATTCATGAATAAAAATGTTGGATCTTCAGTGAAGCAAAGTACATAATATTAGGTGTTCCACTGAGCTGTCAATAGATAGATTTTCTATTTTAATAACAATAAAAAGTCATGAAGATTGTTGTTACGTTGATGAAGTGACAAAAGGCAGGTTATGAAATGACTGTGTTGACTGTTGGTCCTGCTATAGTGTGTGTTTGTGTGTACACAGAGGGCGGATTATCTGCACTGATGCATTCATTCAAATGAACACTGCTGTAGGTCAGCTGAGGCCGTCGCTTAACGGAGAGAGAGAGGTAGAGAGAAAGAGACATACGGAGCGAGAGACGCACAGAGACAGGGATAGACACTGACAGAGAGCAAGACAGAGAGACAGAGAGACAGAGACGCATAGAGACAGAGATAGACACTGACAGAGAGCAAGACAGAGAGACAGAGAGACAGAGATAGACACTGACAGAGACAAGACAGCGACAGAGAGGACAGCAGAGATAGACAATGACAGAGAGGCAAGGACAGAGAGACAGAGAGACAGAAGATAGACACTTGACAGAGAGCCAAGACAGAGGACAGAGAGAGACAGAGATAGACACTGACAGAGAGCAAGACAGAGACGCAGAGAGACAGAGATAGACACTGACAGAGAGCAAGACAGAGAGACAGAGATAGAAACTGACAGAGAGCAAGGAGGTAGATTTGACGGTACATGGCCTCGTCCATCGTCCCTTTGATGCGGTGAAGTTGTCCTGTCCCCTTAGCAGAAAAACCCCCCCGGTGGGGATGGTGTTCTTGGGGTCATAGGCAGCATTCCTCCTCCTCCAAACACGGCGAGTTGAGTTGATGGCAAGGAGCTCAATTTTGGTCTCATCTGACCACAACACTTTCACCCAGTTCTCCTCTGAATCATTCAGATGTTCATTTGCAAACTTCAGACGGGCCTGTATATGTGCTTTCTTGAGCAGAGGGACCTTGCGGGCGCTGCAGGATTTCAGTCTTTCACAGCATAGTGTGTTACCAATTGTTTTCTTGGTGGCTATGGTCCCAGCTGCCTTGAGATCATTGACAAGATCCTCCCATGTAGTTCTGGGCTGATTCCTCACCGTTCTCATGATCATTGCAACTCCACGAGGTGAGATCTTGCATGGAGCCCCAAGCCAAGGAAGATTGACAGTTATTTTGTGTTTCTTCCATTTGCGAATAATCGCACCAACTGTTATCACCTTCTCACCAAGCTGCTTGGTGATGGTCTTGTAGCCCATTCCAGCCTTGTGTAGGTCTACAATCTTGTCCCTGACATCCTTGGAGAGCTATTTGGTCTTGGCAATGGTGGAGAGTTTGGAATCTGATTGATTGCTTCTGGCTCCCAGGAGTCTTTTATACAGGTAACAAACTGAGATTAGGAGCACTCCCTTTAAGAGTGTGCTCCTAATCTCAGCTCTATACCTCTATTATTTCCCTCATTAAAATGCAAATCAATTTATAACATTTTTGACATGCGTTTTTCTGGATATTTTTGATGTTATTCTGTCTCTCACTGTTCAAATAAACCTACCATTAAAATTATAGACTGATCATTTCTTTGTCAGTGGGCAAACGTACAAAATCAGCAGGGGATCAAATACTTTTTTCCCTCACTATATACACTGACAGAGAGCAAGACAGAGAGACAGAGATAGACACTGACATAGAGCAAGACAGAGAGGCAGAGAGACAGAGATAGACACTGACAGAGAGCAAGACAGAGAGGCAGAGAGACAGAGATAGACACTGACAGAGAGCAAGACAGAGAGACAGAGATAGACACTGACAGAGAGCAAGACAGAGAGACAGAGAGACAGAGATAGACACTGACAGAGAGCAAGACAGAGAGACAGAGAGACAGAGATAGACACTGACAGAGAGCAAGACAGAGAGACAGAGATAGACACTGACAGAGAGCAAGACAGAGAGGCAGAGAGACAGAGATAGACACTGACAGAGAGCAAGACAGAGAGACAGAGAGACAGAGATAGACACTGACAGAGAGCAAGACAGAGAGACAGAGATAGACACTGACAGAGAGCAAGATAGAGAGACAGAGATAGACACTGACAGAGAACAAGACAGAGAGGCAGAGAGACAGAGATAGACACTGACAGAGAGCAAGACAGAGAGGCAGAGAGACAGAGATAGACACTGACAGAGAGCAAGACAGAGAGACAGAGAGACAGAAATAGACACTGACAGAGAGCAAGACAGAGACGCGAGAGACAGACACTGACAGAGAGCAAGACAGAGAGACAGAGAGACAGAGATAGACACTGACAGAGAGCAAGACAGAGAGACAGAGAGACAGAGATAGACACTGACAGAGAGCAAGACAGAGAGACAGAGAGACAGAGATAGACACTGACAG
Source organism: Coregonus sp. 'balchen' (assembly GCA_902810595.1). Classification (NCBI taxonomy): domain Eukaryota; kingdom Metazoa; phylum Chordata; class Actinopteri; order Salmoniformes; family Salmonidae; genus Coregonus; species Coregonus sp. 'balchen'. The sequence continues at coordinate 5,391,807 of LR778274.1, read as the reverse complement.
AGAGCAAGACAGAGAGACAGAGAGACAGAGATAGACACTGACAGAGAGCAAGACAGAGAGACAGAGATAGACACTGACAGAGAGCAAGACAGAGAGGCAGAGAGACAGAGATAGACACTGACAGAGAGCAAGACAGAGAGACAGAGATAGACACTGACAGAGAGCAAGACAGAGAGGCAGAGAGACAGAGATAGACACTGACAGAGAGCAAGACAGAGAGGCAGAGAGACAGAGATAGACACTGACAAGAGCAAGACAGAGAGACAGAGATAGACACTGACATAGAGCAAGACAGAGAGGCAGAGAGACAGAGATAGACACTGACAGAGAGCAAGACAGAGAGACAGAGATAGACACTGACAGAGAGCAAGACAGAGAGACAGAGAGACAGAGATAGACACTGACAGAGAGCAAGACAGAGAGACAGAGATAGACACTGACAGAGAGCAAGACAGAGAGACAGAGATAGACACTGACAGAGAACAAGACAGAGAGGCAGAGAGACAGAGATAGACACTGACAGAGAGCAAGACAGAGAGGCAGAGAGACAGAGATAGACACTGACAGAGAGCAAGACAGAGAGACAGAGAGACAGAAATAGACACTGACAGAGAGCAAGACAGAGACGCGAGAGACAGACACTGACAGAGAGCAAGACAGAGAGACAGAGAGACAGAGATAGACACTGACAGAGAGCAAGACAGAGAGACAGAGAGACAGAGATAGACACTGACAGAGAGCAAGACAGAGAGACAGAGAGACAGAGATAGACACTGACAGAGAGCAAGACAGAGAGACAGAGAGACAGAGATAGACTGACAGAGAGCAAGACAGAGAGACAGAGAGACAGAGATAGACACTGACAGAGAGCAAGACAGAGAGACAGAGATAGACACTGACAGAGAGCAAGACAGAGAGGCAGAGAGACAGAGATAGACACTGACAGAGAGCAAGACAGAGAGACAGAGATAGACACTGACAGAGAGCAAGACAGAGAGGCAGAGAGACAGAGATAGACACTGACAGAGAGCAAGACAGAGAGGCAGAGAGACAGAGATAGACACTGACAGAGAGCAAGACAGAGAGACAGAGAGACAGAAATAGACACTGACAGAGAGCAAGACAGAGACGCGAGAGACAGACACTGAAAGAGAGCAAGACAGAGAGACAGAGAGACAGAGATAGACACTGACAGAGAGCAAGACAGAGAGACAGAGAGACAGAGATAGACACTGACAGAGAGCAAGACAGAGAGACAGAGATAGACACTGACAGAGAGCAAGACAGAGAGGCGGAGAGACAGAGGGAAACAGAGAGAGAGCAGGATGTAGGGAATGAAAGCATAAGAGAGAGATAGAGGAACGCTGGAGAAAAAAAAGAGGAGAGAGAAGTAATGATGTCACAGTGGAATATTAGGGAATTGTTTAAAGTTGCACTATGCAGAAATCGCTCCGCCATTTCCTGGTTGCTAAAATTCTAATAGCCTAATTTCAGTTTATGTGACAAAATAAGCAAGGATAGTGTAGTGAATCATTGTACCCATCTAAACCACTGTGAAATATATTTCAAAAAATATTGTTGTTTCAGCTGTTTGAAGATTGTGTACAAAACCGAAAGTAAAATACCCCAAAACAAAACTTAAGCATAGAAATAGAGCACATAGAACATATCTACTGCTTCTTAGACTTGCTTTCAAGTAGAATGATAGATCTATAACTCACATTTCTATGTGAATTTGGTCAGGTCGCCCAAAAAGTTACATATTGCCACTTTAATATTCCACTAATGCAAATTCAAAAAATTGCAGCTGTTGGCACATTTCTCTCACTCTCATTTAAAGGGGCAGTGTAGTTAAAAACGTGAATACCAGTTTTTTTTTATACGATATTTCCACAATATGAGGTCGAAATAACACTCTGAAATTTGAAAATGATGATAATGCTCTTTTTGTGGAAGAGCTGTTTAAAAAAAAAACTAGAAATTTCAGCCTGTTCAGGTGGGATGTAACTTTTGTCCCACATCATGACGTAACAATGTGATCTGATTATTATACTCAAAGTCGATATTCACTTCATAAGAAGGAATTCCCCTCGACCACGCCCACAAATTGGGGAAAACAAACATTATTTCCCATTGACCCCCATTGTAAAATTTTGTTATACAGAAATGACAAAACATGCAGAAAAGCTGCTTTGTTGTTCAACGTACATGTAACCAGGTAAAAACTCCCTACCTACCGTTCACAATGCTCCACATAGGGAAATAGAGCCTGTGAGAAGCCCTGTGACTTCAGGCTATTCGGCGTGGGAGAGTGGGAAATGTAGGGACCCGTTGTCCAAGTAGGCTACATGTAGCGATGTGTTTGGAAAACATTTAATCACAGGTAAGACATTTAACTTGTTTAGTACTGTTCTGTTTGTAACTCCACTCACTACTTGTAGCTGTTTAGTCCATTATTTTGTGTTGTTGGTCTTGGCTAGCTTAATGTCTTGGCTAGCTTAATGTCTTGGCTAGCTTAATGTCTTGGCTAGCTTAATGTCTTGGCTAGCTTAATGTCTTGGCTAGCTTAATGTCTTGGCTAGCTTAATGTCTTGGCTAGCTTAATGTCTTGGCTAGCTTAATGTCTTGGCTAGCTTAATGTCTTGGCTAGCTTAATGTCTTGGCTAGCTTAATGTCTTGGCTAGCTTAATGTCTTGGCTAGCTTAATGTCTTGGCTAGCTTAATGTCTTGGCTAGCTTAATGTCTTGGCCAGTTTAACTCATGTGGCTGCTAGAACCGTCATGAAAAGGGGCATGAGGGAAGTCCTAGAATATTACGTTTTTCTGAGTTAGAATGCTCGGGAGCAGGCAATGTTGAAAAGTAATTATTGTATCCCCGGTTAAATGGAGCAGGGTTATTTTGCTCTTGAATAAGGGACACGACAGTGTATAGGGTGGCAACTTGAATAGACGGTTTATTAACATTCCATTAACAAAAGAGAACGCACCACATTATCCATTTAAACCCATGCACCATGTGCATAACCTTCTGCCGTCTATCAAACACAACAGTAATCTTTAGACATGTTGTACTTTTCTTAAATGTAGTTTTGTAATTTACTAAAACAAACAGAAGAAGAAAAAATACATTTGAAAAATACCAAGTTTCTGCTGTGAGCCAATGGGGTAACCTAGGTAACCACAGGTCGCGACGTTCTATCTAATACCGACTGGGACTATAGACCAATGACTGTTCATCTGGTTAAGGGGGTGGGCTCTAGACCATCCTATCAGCCAATCAGGGCTATGTATGTAAATATCTTCATATGTGTTTCCTAACACCCAAACAATCAGCCTGAGCATTTCAATGGCCGAAGGAGGCTCAGAGAAACAAATGATAAAACATATATTTTAGAGTTATTTTCAATAAATAATCACAGTGACTTATTAGACATACAATGATTTAAAATCACAAAGACTGCATGCGGGCTTTAACATTTACCATTCACTTGCGTATACCAGTGACTTGCAGTACACCACTGTGAAAACGTACCACATCAAGATCGATACCAGAAACCTTCTGGGTTGGACAGCACAGCACATTGCAGTATCTTCGCTGCCTCCTAAATAACACCCATCCTGACCAGGCCGGCATCTCAAATGGCACCCTTTTTTCTATTTAGTGCACTACTTTTGTAGAAGTAGTGCACTAAATAGGAAATAGGGTGCCATTTGGGGCGCAAGCCAAGGTCTCTACATTGTCCACATCAGAAACGCATCACTCAGCTTTATGTCCGTATCACGACACGTTAATAGGTAGTGGGGCACGCGGTAAATATAGGGCCCCTGTCGATATCCCTCCGCCACGTGAAGTAGCTCATGGCGTTCTGTGCCTGTGTTTCACAGTTTGTGCTGAGATAAAAGGATTTTGATGAGCTAAATCTTCTCAGTAGGACAGTTTAGAGTTAAATCTTCTCGATATGACAGTGAAGTTCATGTGGATGGTATTAAATCATGGACCTGAGTTGACCTATAGTGTAGATGAAGTGTCATATACGGTCCTGTATAATGTCAGGTTAGAGACCTGGTTTACTACTGTACAGCTGAAGACACACTTTGAGTATCTGTACTGGACACAAGATTCACACACACACACACACACACACACACACACACACACACACACACACACACACACACACACACACACACACACACACACACACACACACACACACACACAAAAACACACACACATACACACACACATACACACATACACATACACACACACACACACCACACACACACACACACACACACACACACACACACACACACACACACACACACACACACACACAGACACACACAGACACACAGCCCAGACTCACTGTCCCAGTGTCCATTAAAGTCAGAGTGGATTTGGCCTCTGCAAAGAATCCTAGAGACCATCTGAGTGTGTGCGTGTGTGTGTGTGTGCACTTGAGTGTGTGTGTGCAAACAGAGTGTCTCCTGTGTAGCTTTGAGCAGTCTCTGGGTAGTAGGTAGTGTTACAGTGTCTACAGAGAGAGTAGTGTACCAGTCTCTGGGTAGTAGGTAGTGTTACAGTGTCTATCAGAGTAGTGTACCAGTCTCTGGTGGTAGGTAGTGTTAACAGTGTCTACAGCAGAGAGTAGTTGTACCATCTCTGGGTAGTAGGTAGTGTTACAGTGTCTACAGAGAGAGTAGTGTACCAGTCTCTGGGTGGTAGGTAGTGTTACAGTGTCTACAGAGAGAGTAGTGTACCAGTCTCTGGGTAGTAGGTAGTGTTACAGTGTCTACAGAGAGAGTAGTGTACCGCCCCCTTGGTGGTGGTAGGGTTCAGTGTCTAAAAGAGTAGTGTACCTCTCTGGGTGGGAGGGGGTGTTTTCAGGTCTAAAGGAGTACTTACCGTCCCCTGGGTGAGGGGAGTGTTTACAGTGCTCAGGAGGTTGACCCTCTCTGGGTGGTAGGGAGTTTTACAGTCACGGGGAGTACTGTACAGTCTCTGGGTGGGAGGGGAGGGTTCGGTCACAGAGAGAGTATTACCGTCTCTGGTTTTGTAGTGTTACAGTTCACAGAGAGAGTGTGTACCTCCCCTGGGTGGGGGGTGTTTACAGGTTTTCTAAGAGTATTTACCATCTCTGGGTTGGGAGGGAGGTTACAGTGTCTCAAGAGAGTGTGTACCCCTCTCTGGGTGGAGGTATGTTTCAGTGTCTACAGAGAGGAGTGTACCATCTCTGGTAGTAGGTAGTGTTTCGGGCTACAGAGAGAGGTTCCCCCTCCTGGGTGGTGGTATGTTTTGTGTCTACAAAAGAGTAGGTCCATCTTGGGGGGGTAGGGAGTGTTACAGTGTCTACAGAGTTGTACCCGTCCTGGGTGGTAGGTAGGTTTCAGTGTCTAAGAGAATAGTTTACCCTCTCTTTGGGGTAGGGATGTTACGTGTTACAGAGAGAGTATGTAACCCGTTTGGGTGGTAGGGAGTGTTACGTGCTACAGGAGAGAGTGTACCTCTCTGGGGGGTAGGTGTGTTTCCTTCTACGAGAGTAGTGTACCTCTCTGGGTGGTAGGATTTCCCGTGTCCCAAAGAGAAGTGGTACTCCCCTGGGTTGGGAGGTATGTTCAGTGTCACAGAGAGAGTAGTTACCGTCTCTGGGGGTAGGGTTTTTACAGTGTCTACAGAGAGAGTAGTGTACCCATTTGGGTGGTAGGTAGTGTTTCATGCTACAGAGAGGTATTAACCCGTTCTGGGTGGTAGGGGTGTTACAGTGTTACAGAGAGAGTAGTGTACCCCTTCCGGGGGGTAGGTGTTTACGGTTCCCCAAAAGATAGTGTCCATCTTGGGGGAGGTGTGTTAAAGGTCTAAAGGATATGTACCAGTCCTCTGGGTGGGAGGTAGGTTACAGTGTCTACAGAGAGGTAGGTACCCCTTTTTGGGTGGGATATTTACGTGTTACAGAAAGTATTGTACCAGTTCCCGGGGGGTGGGTAGGGTACAGTTCTACAAAAGTAGTGTCCGTCTCTGGGGTGGTAGGTTTTTACAGTGTCTACGAGGATAGTGTACCCGTCTTGGGTGGTGGGAGTTTTACAGTGCTAAGATAGGTTGTCCAGTCTCTGGGGGGTAGGGGAGTGTTTAAAAAAGTCTCCGAGAGATAGGTACCTCTCTGGGGGGTAGGGGTGTTCTTCTACAGAATGTGTCCCCGTCTTGGGTGGAGGTAGTGTTACAGTTTTTTACAGAAGAAAGGGGTCCAGTCTCGGGGGGGTAGTAGTTTTACAGTGCTACAGAGAGAGAGTTCCGTCTCTGGGGGGTGGTAGTGTTAAAAATGTTACAAGTGGACCCCTTTTCGGGGGTAGGTGTGTTAAGGGCTCAGAAGATAGTGTACCTCTCTGGTGGGAGGGAGTTTAAATGTCTCAGAGAGAGTTGCCCCGTCCTGGGTATAGGTGTGTTACAGGTTACAGAGGGTTTCCCCTCTCTGGGGTAGGTGTGTTCAGTGTCTCAAAGAAATAGTGTACCTCCCCTTTGGGGGGTAGGGAGGTTAAAAGGTCTCAGAGAGAGTGGTCCGTCTCTGGGGGTAGGTAGTGTTTTCAGTTCTACAGAGAGAGTGGTACCAGTCCTGGGGGGTAGTAGTGTTACATGTCCGAGAGATATTTTACCTCCTGGGTGGTGGTATTTTTTAAAAAAGTGTCTACAAGAGAGTAGGTCCAGCTCTGGGGGTAGGGGGTTACAGGGCTCAGAGGGAGAGTTACCAGTCTCTGGGTGGTAGGGATGTTTACCAGTGTCTACAGCGAGAGTAGTGTACTCAAGTCTCTGGGTGGTAGGTATGGGTTACAGTGTCTACAGAGAGAGTAGTGTACCAGTCCTCTGGGTGGTAGGTAGTGTTACAGTGTCTACAGAGAGAGTAGTGTACCAGTCTCTGGGTGGTAGGTAGTGTTACAGTGTCTACAGAGAGAGTAGTGTACCAGTCTCTGGGTGGTAGGTAGTGTTACAGTGTCTACAGAGAGAGTAGTGTACCAGTCTCTGGGTGGTAGGTAGTGTTACAGTGTCTACAGAGAGAGTAGTTGTAACCAGTCTCTGGGTGGTAGGTTAGTGTTTACCAGTTGTCTACAGAGAGAGTATGTACCAGTTCTCTGGGTGGTAGGTAGTGTTACAGTGTTCTACAGAGAGAGTAGTGTACCAGTCTCTGGGTGGTAGGTAGTGTTACAGTGTCTACAGAGAGAGTAGTGTACCAGTCTCTGGGTGGTAGGTAGTGTTACAGTGTCTACAGAGAGAGTAGTGTACCAGTCTCTGGGTGGTAGGTAGTGTTACAGTGTCTACAGAGAGAGTAGTGTACCAGTCTCTGGGTGGTAGGTAGTGTTACAGTGTCTACAGAGAGAGTAGTGTACCAGTCTCTGGGTGGTAGGTATGGGTTACAGTGTCTACAGGGAGAGTAGTTATAATGCTCTGTATCGACCCACTAACTGAAATACACTGCTCAAAAAAATAAAGGGAACACTTAAACAACACATCCTAGATCTGAATGAATGAAATAATCTTATTAAATACTTTTTTCTTTACATAGTTGAATGTGCTGACAACAAAATCACACAAAAATTATCAATGGAAATCAAATATTATCAACCCATGGAGGTCTGGATTTGGAGTCACACTCAAAATTAAAGTGGAAAACCACACTACAGGCTGATCCAACTTTGATGTAATGTCCTTAAAACAAGTCAAAATGAGGCTCAGTAGTGTGTGTGGCCTCCACGTGCCTGTATGACCTCCCTACAACGCCTGGGCATGCTCCTGATGAGGTGGCGGATGGTCTCCTGAGGGATCTCCTCCCAGACCTGGACTAAAGCATCCGCCAACTCCTGGACAGTCTGTGGTGCAACGTGGCGTTGGTGGATGGAGCGAGACATGATGTCCCAGATGTGCTCAATTGGATTCAGGTCTGGGGAACGGGCGGGCCAGTCCATAGCATCAATGCCTTCCTCTTGCAGGAACTGCTGACACACCCCAGCCACATGAGGTCTAGCATTGTCTTGCATTAGGAGGAACCCAGGGCCAACCGCACCAGCAGGTGGGTCTCACAAGGGGTCTGAGGATCTCATCTCGGTACCTAATGGCAGTCAGGCTACCTCTGGCGAGCACATGGAGGGCTGTGCGGCCCCCCAAAGAAATGCCACCCCACACCATGTCTGACCCACCGCCAAACCGGTCATGCTGGAGGATGTTGCAGGCAGCAGAACGTTCTCCACGGCGTCTCCAGACTCTGTCACGTCTGTCACATGTGCTCAGTGTGAACCTGCTTTCATCTGTGAAGAGCACAGGGCGCCAGTGGCGAATTTGCCAATCTTGGTGTTCTCTGGCAAATGCCAAACGTCCTGCACGGTGTTGGGCTGTAAGCACAATCCCCACCTGTGGACGTCGGGCCCTCATACCACCCTCATGGAGTCTGTTTCTGACCGTTTGAGCAGACACATGCACATTTGTGGCCTGCTGGAGGTCATTTTGCAGGGCTCTGGCAGTGCTCCTCCTGCTCCTCCTTGCACAAAGGCGGAGGTAGCGGTCCTGCTGCTGGGTTGTTGCCCTCCTACGGCCTCCTCCATGTCTCCTGATGTACTGGCCTGTCTCCTGGTAGCGCCTCCATGCTCTGGACACTACGCTGACAGACACAGCAAACCTTCTTGCCACAGCTCGCATTGATGTGCCATCCTGGATGAGCTGCACTACCTGAGCCACTTGTGTGGGTTGTAGACTCCGTCTCATACTACCACTAGAGTGAAAGCACCGCCAGCATTCAAAAGTGACCAAAACATCAGCCAGGAAGCATAGGAACTGAGAAGTGGTCTGTGGTCACCACCTGCAGAACCACTTCTTTATTGGGGGTGTCTTGCTAATTGCCTATAATTTCCACCTGTTGTCTATTCCATTTGCACAACAGCATGTGAAATGTATTGTCAATCAGTGTTGCTTCCTAAGTGGACAGTTTGATTTCACAGAAGTGTGATTGACTTGGAGTTACATTGTGTTGTTTAAGTGTTCCCTTTATTTTTTTGAGCAGTGTATGATACAGGCACAGAGTCTAGATAAGAACTGTTGTCACACACACACACACACACACACACACAGTTAGCTGTCCAAAATATGCCTCAGTACTCAGAGGGTGTAGGAAACTTTTTAAAAGAGCCTCGAAAAGGAGACACAACCATGTGAACCGTTCATCATTAAGAGATGCTGACTGAAGGTTGACAGTTGACAGATTGTTCAGAAAGGACCAGGAGATGGAAAGCCAAGAGATTGGTACATTGGTTTGGAAAACATTTCCTCCCGGCCCCATCACCCCTATAAGGGAAACACAGCAGGACAAGACCAGACATTCTTGACTAGACATTCCCCAGATTTCAACTTTACCTCTAAAACTACATGGGAATGTTACTGTATTCAACTTCACATAATACGCTCATGTTTATTAGTATTTGTTTATAAATGCTTATGACATATTTGGGGAATTTTTCCTTGCATCTCAGTTAGACTAAACACATCTTGTGAATTTTTATTATTTTTTTAATGTCATTTAGCAGACGCTCTTATTCAGAGCGACTTACAGTTAGTGAGTGTATACATATTTTTTTTCATACTGAGAATGCCATTCAGAATGACCAGTTCTCATCCTGAAGACGTGAATCAAGTTGTTTCTCTTTCCACGGCTCCTCTGTGTCTCTAGGATGCGTCCCAAATGGCACCATATTCCCTACGTAGTGCACTTGTTTTGACCAGGGCCCAACAGGGTGCCAATTGGGACGCTGCCCTAGTATTTACCCCATGCTTTCACACACACACGTCAGTAAAACAGACTGAAAGTGTTTTTTTTTTAAAGCATTTTATTTGACGTAATAAAAAGGATCCTATGCTGTTCTTGTCCAGATTTCATATTGATTTTGAATCAATAATATCCTGGTTCTAAAATCGTTGAATTATTCCTCTAATAATAATTAGTCTATCGTCATTAGCTGTACTCATCTATTATTAAGGCAGACACAAAGTGAACGTCCCAGCTGAATCCTGGAACATGGGCTACATCCAAAATGACACCCTGTTTCCTAGATAGTGCACTATATAGAGAATAGGGTGCCATTTTAGACTCAGCCATGTACTCAGATATGTGGGAAGTAGAGTAGCATACTTACAGGTTTAACTTCAGTTTTCATTCAGTTGTTATTCAACCACAGTAAGCAGAGTGTGTGTTGTGTTGTGTGGAACTAGGGAAGCGGTGTGATCATCAGTCTTTTAAAAACCAAACCATCTTTTCATAACAAGTCTCTTCACAATGACATTTGGCAGTCCTTCAAATGAGGTTTCTTCCTTTAACTTTAAGCATCGAGTCTTAGGCCTTTCCTTTTGATAGGCTACTGCAAGTGATATGGCTTCAAAACGAGAGAGAGAGAGAGAGAGAGAGAGAGAGAGAGAGAGACGAGAGAGAGAGAGAGAGAGAGAGAGAGAGAGAGAGAGAGAGAGAGAGAGAGAGAGAGAGAGAGAGAGAGAGAGAGAGAGAAGATACCCACATTTTCAAAAAATAAGACAATGCATTTGCAACTACTGTACACTCTCTTAAAGAGGAGAACACAGTTCAAAGTGCGTCCAAGTTAAATCTTCCTCAAAAGGAGAGAGAGAACAAGAGAGAGAGAGAGAGAAAGAAAGAAAGAAAGACAGAAAGAAAGAGAGAGAGAGAGAGAGAGAGAGAGAGAGCGAACGAACAAACAAACAAACAAACAAACGAAAGAGACACTGTACAATAATAGTTGATGACGATGGAAGAGAAGAGAAGAGAAACTGAAAGCATCCTGCTGTTAGTTGAGATCTATCTTGGCTTGAAGAGTGGAGAGCCCAGAGAGAGTTAGAGAGAGAGATCCAGTGTACCGTATAGTACCTCTATAATGCCTTATAATGCTTCATAAGGTACTGACGAGAGGAGAACTTCTACTGACGGTGCTGGCTTTGGCACAGGTTGCTCCAGAGTTCGTAGGACAGCGGTCCTGTTTAGCTGCTACGGGGTTTCCCTCTCCAACGCCCACTCCCAGGGGCTCTCAGAAATCACCATACCTGAGAGAGGAGAAATATTAGAATGATATGGGAATATAGAAGAGAGTTGAGTTTTAGCAATGTTATTGTATTTATGTGAATTTAATCTGTTTATGTGACCATGTCTGCATGTGTTTGTATTAGTTTGTGTATTAATTTGTGTCAATATTCAGGTGTGTGTGTGTGTCTATTTGCAAGTCTGTGTGCGTGCCTGTGTGTGTACGTCATCCCCTCTGTGTGTGTGTGTGTGACTCACTCATTGCTGTCTGCAGTAGGAGTGTTATAGCTCTGGAAAAGGGGCTGCATGAAGAGACCCAGGGTTCCCACCACACACACCAGGATAAAGATCCATAGGAACAGACGGTCAATTACCATCGCTACATACTTCCAGTCCTCTATGATCTACAGGGGGGGGGAGCAGGGGATAGAGGGAGAGAGAAGAAGATAGGGGGGTTGGCGGTAGAAGAGGTATGAGAGGGTATATAGGTGAGAGAAGGTGTGAGAGGTATGGAGGTGGGGTGATGCATTTCTTGAGTAAGAGGGCTGTGTTAGCGAGTTGGCTCGATGGAGAGCGATAGGACAGATCGGATTTAGGTTGTAGCCTTTCTCTAGCTCTTCTTCGTTCTAGTGCTCTCGCGCTCGCCGCTCTGCTCTCGCTCTCTCCTCGCCTCTCTCGCTTCTTCCTCTCGGCTCTCCACGCCCTTGTCCTCTCGGTCCATGTCCCGTCGTGTGCAGGACTTATTCCGCGCTCGCTACTGTGTGCTTTTCCCTCTGCTATCTCCTTCCCCTTCCCTCTCTCCCCCCTTCATTGTCGCACTTCCTTCTTGCCCTCTCTCCTTCCCCCTCCTCTCCCCATCCTCCTCCTCCTCCCCTCCTCCGGCCTTCATCTCCTCCTCTCTCACTTCACCTAGTCCTGTCGTCTCCTGTCCTCCGTCTTCCATTTCAGTTCCCAGTTTCCCCGCGATGCTCGACAGATTCCCCGCACCCCCACACGTCTCCATCTTCGCGAGCGGCTTCTCCGTTCACATCGTGTTGTTTCCTTTCCCCCCGCCCTTGCGGAAAAGTCCATCCAATGCTCGTTTTTACCGTCAGGAACATTTTCCCCCCGGGGGGGGTTTTCCCCCCTTTCCTTTTTCCCCTTTTTTGGAACCCCCCCGGGGGGGGGGCCAAAAGGGCGGACCCCGGGGGGCCTTAACCCCGGGGGAAAATTACGTGTCATGCTGAATCACTCAGTTGCCTAGATCTACAGGGGAGCGGGAGAGGGGAGGAGGAAGATAGAAGGGTTGGGAGGGGCGGAAAGAGGGGCGTAGAGATGAGGAGACAGGGAGAGAGAGGTGTCATCGAGCCCAAGGGAGTAGAAGGTATGTAACAGCGGGAGAAGTAAGACGCATCCTATGATAGGAGGGAGATGATCGGAGAGAGAGGGAGATAGAGATAGATAGAGAGGAAGGAAAAGGAGTGATAGAGAGCGAGATGATGAGCCGAAGACTCTCACATGTCTGCATGTCTCGATGGCTACTGCTTTCGTGTAATTCGGGTTATCTTTTTCTTGTCCTTGATTATCTAAGCGGAGAGGTGGATGCCAGAGTGACAGACTAGAAGCAGAGGCGAAACAGAGACAAGGGGAGAGAGAGGTGGAGGTGTACGGGGGAAGAAGGAGGAGTACGAGGAGAGAATGTGTGATTGTAAAATATGTATATGCCAATTACAAATCTACACAGTCTTTTTGTAGATTTTCCTCTCTTCTTCCTACCCTCCATCCTCCTCCTTCCTCCTCCTCACCCCTTCATCTCCATCCTCCGTCTTCATGTGTTCAGCGATGTACCTCACTCCGTCCACCGCCTCCTCCAGGTCAGCGTCCCACTGGACCGCCACGCGACGCCTGAACCCCGGAATACCTCCGTCCCCCGACACGTCTCCCACCTTCCAGCTGAACTTCTGTGCTGAATCCTCGTTAACATAGAACGAGTCTGAGTCTGTCTGGATTCCTCCCAGCCTGATGTCGGAATGCCGCTTTTTCACCCCGCCTCGGGAATTCCCAGTGTTCCCGGAGGTGGTGTTCCCGGCAGCGGTAGTGGCGTGCTTCCGGCGAAGTTTTTCCCGGACGTTATTGTTCCCGGGTCGTCTCATGAGGAGGAAGGCGGGGAGGCGGAGCAGGAAGAGGCGTTTGACCCAGTCAGGCATGCGGTGGGTGGACGGGGAGCGGTGGTGAACGTTGAGGACACACACACTGGTCACGATGGAGAAGGTGACCAATACCATAGTGAACATCAGGTATTTACCTGGAGAGGAGAGGAGAGGAGAGGAGAGGAGAGGAGAGGAGAGGAGAGGAGAGGAGAGGAGAGGAGAGGAGAGGAGAGGAGAGGAGAGGAGAGGAGAGGAGAGGAGAGGAGAGGGAGGAGAGGAGAGGAGATGGAGAGGAGAGGAGAGGGGAGAGGAGAGGAGAGGAGAGGAGAGGAGAGGAGAGGAGAGGAGAGGCTGGTTAGGTAATGATACTGATTACCCCTCTAACACACGTGCAGTAAGTATATCCATCCACCATTCAGAGACACAGTCATGGACGAGCACACACTCACACACAACCTCCAACATACACACACAGAGGAAGAATTACCCACATGGAATAACAAAATGCAGTACTAACAACACGTCAATGAAATAATTGACCAGAACAAACCAAGCCACTACGTCTACCTACCTATGAGCGGCACAGCCAGAGAGGTGGGCGGTACTATCTTAGAGATCAGCAACAGGAACACAGTGAGGGCCAGGAGGACAGAGATACAGAGAGTCATCTTCTCTCCACAGTCAGAGGGCAGGTAGAACACCAGGATGGCCAGAGAGGTGATGAGGACGCAGGGGATGATCAGGTTGATGGTGTAGAACAGAGGCTTGCGCTTGATGACAAAGTCGTAGGTGATGTCCAGGTAGGTGATGTCGTTGGGGTCTTCGTTCTTGCGGGCGGGCAGCGACACGATGTCCCACTCGCCGCTCGGCGTGAAGTCGTCCCGGCTGGCGAAGTCGCTGGTGAGGATGAGGTCGACTTCGGTGTGGTCGTAAGTCCACGAGCGGAACTTGAGCGTGCAGTTCTAGATGGATAGTTAAATAGAAAGATGGATGGATACTTTATTTATCCCAGAGGGCAAATTTAATGTCAAAACAACAGCAGACAAAACACAGACAGCATCAGTCACATCAGACACACAGACAGCATCAGTCACATCAGACACACAGACAGCATCAGTCACATCAGACACACAGACAGCATCAGTCACATCAGACACACAGACAGCATCAGTCACATCAGACACACAGACAGCATCAGTCACATCAGACACACAGACAGCATCAGTCACATCAGACACACAGACAGCATCAGTCACATCAGGCACACAGACAGCATCAGTCACATCAGACACACAGACAGCATCAGTCAACATCAGACACACAGACAGCTCAGTCACATCAGACACACAGACAGCATCAGTCACATCAGACACACAGACAGCATCAGTCACATCAGACACACAGACAGCATCAGTCACATCAGGCACACAGACAGCATCAGTCACATCAGGCACACAGACAGCATCAGTCACATCAGACACACAGACAGCATCAGTCACATCAGACACACAGACAGCATCAGTCACATCAGACACACAGACAGCATCAGTCACATCAGACACACAGACAGCATCAGTCACATCAGACACACAGACAGCATCAGTCACATCAGGCACACAGACAGCATCAGTCACATCAGACACACAGACAGCATCAGTCACATCAGACACACAGGCAGCATCAGTCACATCAGACACACAGACAGCATCAGTCACATCAGACACACAGACAGCATCAGTCACATCAGACACACAGACAGCATCAGTCACATCAGACACACAGACAGCATCAGCCACATCACACACACAGACAGCATCAGTCACATCAGACACAGAGACAGCATCAGTCATATCAGACACACAGACAGCATCAGTCACATCCGTGGGGTATTCCAGTAAACAGTAGCCAGCTAACTTTGATAAACAGCTACATATAACTTTTCTGTTTGATTAAGAACACTGAATTTATATATTGGTTGTTGTTGTCGAGTCAATTATACCATGTCAATTTAAACTATATTACTCAAAATGATGAAGTGATTTCAAGCAATTTTGGACAGCTAGCTGGCTCTCATTGATCCAGCCTTCTGTAACAGCCCCCAGAAGCATAGATCAAAGACAGCAACAATAAAAACCAAAGTACAACAACATCAATAGCTACCTGCTGGTCGAATGGGAAGTTCTGGACCTCGATGGCGCAGGCTGACTTGTAGATGGCAGGCGGGAGCCAGAAGATGTCTCCTGTGTTGGACACCACGGCGTTGCAGTAGAAGGAGACCTCGTAGACCCCGTCCGCACTACAGGGACCAGAGGTTAGACATCCATGTTACACATGGATGCATGCACACACACAGACACACACACACCCACACTCACACACACACACACAGACACACACAACACACACCCACACACACACACACACACACAGACACACACACACACAGAACACACACACACACCCACACATACACACACCCACACTCACACACACAGACACACACACACACACACACACACACAACACATACACACACCCACACCCACACACACTCCCAAATTGTAAACATGAGAACACACACACACACACACACTGCAGGGTTGAGTAAAGGTGGAACCCCTAACAGATTGATGGTGTGTACAGACTTGTGTGATAACGAGGTGTGATAATTCCACATTAATTAACTGTTCCTCGTTAATCCCTCCCCGCCATTAACAGCCTGGTCCTTGTGGAGACATCAGGATCATTATTTCTGCACTAAATTTCAATTAAAAATCAGGATAGAAACATAAAGCTTATTTTAGCTGTGGATTTTCCGCATGAGAGTTCTAGAACAGAGAGAATGTCGGAATGCCTCTACCAGGGCGAGGGGCTTATAAACACACACACACACATGAAGAAAGGTACACACACACACACACACATGCTGAAAGAAAGGCACATGAGCACACACACACACACGTCTGCAACAATACAGTAATCCATTTATATCTATAAATGTATCTTACATGTGTATAGGATTCATTTTCATAATGACACACACACATACACACACACACAGACAGACAGACAGACAGACAGACAGACAGACAGACAGACAGACAGACAGACAGACAGACAGACAGACAGACAGACAGACAGACAGACAGACAGACACACACAGATACAGACACACACACACACACACACACACACACACACACAAACACACACACACACACAGAGATACACACACACACAGACACACATGCTGAAAGAAAGGCACATGAGCACACACACACACACGTCTGCAACAATACAGTAATCCATTTATATCTATAAATGTATCTTACATGTGTATAGGATTCATTTTCATAATGACACACACACATACACACACACACAGACAGACAGACAGACAGACAAACAGACACACACAGATACAGACACACACACACACACACACACACACACAAACACACACACACACAGATACACACACACACAGACACACACACACACTGCACCTGTGTTACCTACTTGTTGTAGAGAACAATATCAGGAAGCCAAATGTGTTGAGATGGGATTCGTAGTTTCTTTATGCCTTCGTATTTCTCTGGATCCCATCTCAGTCTGTAGTCATTCCACTCCTGAAGACAGAGACAGACAGGGACCCTTAAACTACACTATCCAGAAACACTCACAGCTCAACATTTCAAACACTGAGATAATGTACAATGGAATAATATGTGGTAATTACAATGTGAACATCCCAAATGGCACCCTAGTCCTTGTATATAAGGGCTCTCCAACCCTGTTCCTGGAGAGCTACCGTCCTGTAGGTTCACTCCAACCCTGTTCCTGGAGAGCTACCGTCCTGTAGGTTCACTCCAACCCTGTTCCTGGAGAGCTACCGTCCTGTAGGTTCACTCCAACCCTGTTCCTGGAGAGCTACCGTCCTGTAGGTTCACTCCAACCCTGTTCCTGGAGAGTTACCCTGTCGTAGGTTTTCACTCCAACCCTGTTCCTGGAGAGCTACTGTCCTGTAGGTTTTCACTCCAACCCTGTTCCTGGAGAGTTACCCTCTTGTAGGTTTTCACTCCAACCCTGTTCCTGGAGAGTTACCCTCTTGTAGGTTTTCACTCCAACCCTGTTCCTGGAGAGCTACCGTCCTGTAGGTTCACTCCAACCCTATTCCTGGAGAGCTACCATCCTGTAGGTTTAATCCTACATGAGGGTAGCTCTCCAGGAACAGGGTTGGAGTGAAAACCTACAAGAGGGTAACTCTCCAGGAACAGGGTTGGAGTGAAAACCTACGAGAGGGTAACTCTCCAGGAACAGGGTTGGAGTGAAAACCTACGAGAGGGTAACTCTCCAGGAAACAGGGTTGGAGTGAAAACCTACGAGAGGGTAACTCTCCAGGAACAGGGTTTGGAGTGAAAACCTACGAGAGGGTAACTCTCCAGGAACAGGGTTGGAGTGAAAAACCTACGAGAGGGTAACTCTCCAGGAACAGGGTTGGAGTGAAAACCTACGAGAGGGTAACTCTCCAGGAACAGGGTTGGAGTGAAAACCTACGAGAGGGTAACTCTCCAGGAACAGGGTTGGAGTGAAAACCTACGAGAGGGTAACTCTCCAGGAACAGGGTTGGAGCGAAAACCTACGAGAGGGTAACTCTCCAGGAACAGGGTTGGAGAGCCCTGCCATATAGTACACTACTGTTCCCTGGTAAAAACTACTACACTATATAGGGAATATATTAAGTGAAAGAGAGCCATTTGGGAGTCATCCATAGTGTTGGTTAACTGGTGACTGTTAGAGCTGTAAATGTAAAGAGAATCACCTGGAACAGCCAGAGGTTGGTGGTCATAATCTGTTCTCTCTCATTCTGAAAGACAAAGACACTTAGAAATGGAGATATCCGTGTCAGGTCTCGTTGTCTGTGTGTGCTTGAGATAGTGGCCGTACATGAATGTGCTGGTCTGTGTGTTTATAGAGCTGTTTTCAGGCGTGTGTTTGCGTTCCTCCGTGTCCATGTGAGTGTGTGTGGGTGATAGTGCATACGTGTGTGTGTGCCTCTGTGTGTGTGTGTGTGTGTGTGTGCCTCTGTGTGTGTGTGTGTGTGTGTGTGTGTGTGTGTGTGTGTGTGTGTGTGTGTGTGTGTGTGTGTGTGTGTGTGTGTGTGTGTGTGTGTGTGTGTACCCACCACACTGATGAGCTGTGACAGAGACACCTGTATAGAGATGGTAACCTGCTGGCTCTTGTTGACAGCAGGACGGATCAGTTTGTTATAGCGCTCTGGACTCAACATGTAGTTCACCAGCCGCTCCTCTGCATTCTCCGCTCCTGTACCCGTACCTGCACACACATGGAGACATGCATAAGCAGACATAGACCCGCACACACACACAGGGGAGAGAGAGCGAGAGAGCGAGAGAGAGAGAGAGAGAGAGAGAGAGAGAGAGAGAGAGAGAGAGAGAGAGAGAGAGAGAGAGAGAGAGAGAGAGAGATCTGAAAGCTGGTTTCTGAAAGCACACACACCAGCCTCCCTTGACTGAACAAGATACAAAACACACTTTCACACACACCATCTGTGCACCATCTGAAATGAGCACGCGTCACACACCACACACACACACACACACACACACTCACATACACACCGGAGTATTTAGGTCCCAGTAGTAGCACAGCTATTTTATCTGAAAGGAACACACTCACAGACAGAACGTCTGCTCAAAAACAGACAAAACACTCTGGCTCACAGAGACAGATAAATGCCTTATAAAAAGGGACAATCTGGGATTCAAACAAAAATAAAATGGACACTTTATTTTGGTAAACAGCTGAGGGGCAGGGCAGGAGAAATGGAACCGCTCTCAAATTCATAGACAAAGCTATGGACTGATCACCCCTGTGATTATAGTTTTAAGAATGTGTTGAAGCTTTAGGCTACAATGTTTGTTTACAAACAATGGAGTAAAACAAGCTTATATTTGGGGTTCTGATGGTTGAACTAAGCTCAAGAGACATTTATAAGTTATATTCTTCAAGAATGGCTATATATCATTCATTTAACCATTTTTTTTTTTTTTTTTTTTTTTTTTTTTTTTTAAATCCCGGATTGCCCCTTTAACTAACAGTGCTGCTTGGTTTGTTGGCAGAGAGATTGAACTCTAGAGGACTGACACACTGCAGCTGTAGCAGCCATCATGGCCCTCCAGACATGTGGAAAGGGAAAATGTCAACATACCCACAATAAGAGAGAGAGAGTGTGTGTGTGTGTGTGTGTGTGTGTGTGTGTGTGTGTGTGTGTGTGTGTGTGTGTGTGTGTGTGTGTGTGTGTGTGTGTGTGTGTGTGTGTGTGTGAAAAGCAGAGACACAGAAAGAGAGACAGAAAGACAACTGAATGAGAGAGAGACGAAGAGAGAGAGAATGAGAGACCCAGTTTAAGCTGCTTTGCCATTGTATTTTTCTACTCCAATGTCACCGTAAATGGGTCTCTCTCTCTCTCTCTCTCTCTCTCTCTCTCTCTCTCTCCCCATCTCTCTCACTCTCAGTCTCAGTCTCAGTCTCAGTCTCAGTCTCACTCTCTCTCTCTCTCTCTCTCTCACTCTCACTCTCTCACTCTCTCACTCTCTCACTCTCTCGTCCACTACTCACCACAAATGTAAAACCATTGGATTGTGTAGGCATGGGCTGGTGGGAGTTTCCATAGATCAGTCATTTTCTTTCAAATCAATGAAGGGAAGTGAGCAAGTGCACACTTCAAGAGAAAGGAGTCATTATTGGGACACTTTCCCATGTATCTCCTTGTTTCTGCTCTCTGGCCAACTCCTTATGTCAAGCAGAACATTATGATGCTTCACCATGAACAATGGAGTAAGCTAAATCACAAACGGATATGGGACCAGGCTAGTGAGATCATATCTGGGACCAGGCTAGTGATATCAGATCTGGGACCAGGCTAGTGATATCAGATCTGGGACCAGTCTAGTGAGATCAGATCTGGGACCAGGCTAGTGATATCAGATCTGGGACCAGGCTAGTGATATCAGATCTGTGACCAGGCTAGTGATATCAGATCTGGGACCAGGCTAGTGATATCAGATCTGGGACCAGACTAGTGATATCAGATCTGGGACCAGGCTAGTGATATCAGATCTGGGACCAGGCTAGTGATATCAAATCTGGGACCAGGCTAGTGATATCAGATATGGGACCAGGCTAGTGATATCAGATCTGGGACCAGGCTAGTGATATCAAATCTGGGACCAGGCTAGGGTGATAGTTTAATGGGCCTCACAAAAATGAATATCCATGTAAATGGATGACAAAGTCTCGCATCATGTTGCTGTGCACAAAAAGGAAAGGAAAAAACAGTCCTGTAGATTTTCCAAAAGGTGATGACAGCGTATTGGCTGTCTTTATGTCTGAGTATCTATCCATCAGAGTCTAACAGGGTCAACCAGGGTGACAGATTACTAGTAGGTGCGCACACACACACACACACACGATGCCTTCAAGCCACCAAGCAGAGTGTGACCTCATACACACAAACATTCTCCTACGGGCCGTGTGTGTGTTTGTGTCAGGATGCTCCTCCCCCAATACACTCCTAGCTTCTGTCATGATCACACACACAGACAGACATAATCAGGGTGTGTACTGATGTGGCAACGTGAACTGTGAGGTCGCTGCCCAACTAGATAAAGGCCTAGTTCCAAATGGCACCCTATTCCCTGTGGGCCTTGTTCAAAAGTAGTGCACTATAGAGAATAGGGTGTAGTTTGAGACAGAGCCAGAGACAGCTGGAGGAATCACACACACAAAACACACACAGTAACTTTTAGTCAACGTTGCACTTTTATTTTACTGCACTCTACTGTAACAGCCCAGAGGCAAAGCAGTTGTAGAGCTGATGTCATTTCAACCAGTTTTACCCGCAGGGTGAAACCCTCCCTGCACCGTACTGTGAGTTAACTTAACTGCAGTTCAGTTCAGCTAGGCTAACAAAGGTTTCTGTGTGTTCAAGGTTGTGAAGGCCCTAGTTAAGGTTTCTGTGTGTTCAAGGTTGTGAAGGCCCTAGCTAAGGTTTCTGTGTGTTCAAGGTTGTGAAGGCCCTAGTTAAGGTTTCTGTGTGTTCAAGGTTGTGAAGGCCCTAGTTAAGGTTTCTGTGTGTTCAAGGTTGTGAAGGCCCTAGTTAAGGTTTCTGTGTGTTCAAGGTTGTGAAGCACCTTGAAGTTGAGTCTTTTATCAAGTCAGCAAGTAGACATATTTTGTAGACACTAGGCAGGATATATTCAAAACCAAGCACAGCAACATTAGTGGGCCCTGGTCAATAGTAGTGCACAATATATAGGGAATAGGGTTCCATTTGGGACAAAGACAATGTACACAAGCAAGTTAGTATTCAGCCCTCTGATAGGTCGTGTGAAAAAAAAGGGGGGGAACCAAAAGGGTTTTTGGGGAGGTTTTTTGGGTTAGAAACCCCTTTCAAAAAAGGGGCCCGGGGGGTTCAGTGGGGCCAAAAAACCCCCCGTGCCCGGGGAAAGCAGAGTTCCCCCTTTCAAAAAAATTTCCCCCTTTGTTGGGGGCCTTTTTCCCCCCAAACCACCCTATTTTGTTTGCCCAACAACAAAAAAATAGGGGGTCTGTGGGCCCCCAAAAGGGGGTTTCCCCAAATTTAGAAAAAAAGGTTTTTAAAGGGCACCCATTCCCCTGGGGGTTTTTAAAAATTTGGACAGAAATATTTTTGGGTTTAAAAGCCGGGCCCCGGGAAAAAAAACACACAAAAAAGAAGGTTTTTTATTTTACCAATGAACGCCCAAGAAACCCTTGGGGGGTTTTTTAAACCAAACCCGGGGGTAAAACCCCCCCGATTAAATTTAACCCAACGATTCCAGGGCCAAAGGGTTTTTTTTGGGGGGAAGGTTTAAGGGGGGCAAGGTTGTGAACCCACATTTTTTTCTGTGTTAGGGGAGTAGAATTTTTTCGGGTTCAAGGTGAAGGCCCTATTGGGGGAAGGTTTGTAAGCCCTGTTAAGGGTGTAATTGTGGACTTGGGGGTTTTTTTTTAAAGGGGAAAATTTTTGGAACGGGGGTATTCCCAACGCAAATGGGGGCCCCTGGAAATATGGAAATTTGGGGGAAGGGTCCTTTGGGGCGAATTTCCCAAAAATTTTTCAGCCCCGAAGGCGGACTGAAGGGGGGCCCACAAAAAGTTTGGATAACGTAAGGTTGACAAGAAAAAAGGGGGTTTTTTAAAAAAGGGGGCCCCGGAAAAGGGTTTTGGGGGGGGAAAGAGGAGAAAAGAAAAGGGAGAGAGAGGAGAAGAAAAGGGAAAAAGAGAGAAAGAGGGGAGAGGGGGGAGGAAGAGAGGGGAGGGGGGGGGGAGGGGGAAGAGAAGAAGGAAAAAGAAAGACAGAAAAGAAAAGACAAGCAAAAGGATGATTTTTCAAAGGGAGCCACCAAAAATTTTAAATGGGGAATGGTTAAGTGCTCCACATATAGAAGATCCTTTGGGGGAAAACAAAAACCACCGGGTTTTCTTAAAAGTTTTCAGAAAAACACTTTTCTTTCACATGTTATCAGCTGTGAAAGGGAAAAATAAAGAACTTGTTTTAAGAAACAAAAAAAATTTTGGGTATTTTTTGTATTTTAAAAGGGATCGTTAGATTCAATTTTTTGAACCCTTTTTTTTTCCCTGTTTTTTTTTTTAAAAAAAAAAGGGGGTGTGGGGGTTGTGTGTGTGGGTTTTGGGTTTTTTTGGGGGTGTGGGGTGTGTGTGTTGGTTGGGGTTTTGGGTGTGTGTTGGGGGTTTTTTTTGGGGGTGGGGGTGTGGGGTGTGTGTTGGGGGGGGGTTGGTTTGGGGTGGGTTTTTTGGTGGGTTTGGGGTGTGTGTTTGGGGTTTGGGGGTGGGTGTGTGGGTGATGTGTGTGTGTGATGGTGTCTGTGTGTCTGATGTGTGGGGATGTGTGGTGTTGGGTGGTGTCCCTGGTGTGTGTTGTGTCTGTGTGTGTGGTGTGTGTGGGTGTGTGTGTGTGTTGTGTGTGTTGTGTGTTATGTGCTGTTGTGTCTGTGTCTGTGTCTGTTGTCTTGTGTCGGTTGTCTGTGGCTGTGTGTGTGGTGTGTGTGTGTGTGTGTGGTGTGGGTCGTTTGTGTGTGTGGCTAAGCTTGCTAGACAAAGCTTTAGCGGTGGAGGAGAGGTAGAACATATCCTGGTGTAAATTATTAAGAGAGAGGCCATCTGGAGTGGCTTCCTTTAAGAGCTAGTCTCTCAAGCCTGAACACATACACACAAGACACACACACACACACAACTACACACTTGCAACCACAATTACACACTATCACTCTCGTTCTCAAACAAACAGCGAGGTCTCCTTTAGCAGTGTGAGTGACTCAGGCCTCCTTTAGCAGTGTGAGTGACTCAGGTCTCATTTAGCAGTGTGAGTGACTCAGGCCTCCTTTAGCAGTGTGTGTGATTCAGGCCTCCTTTAGCAGTGTGAGTGACTCAGGCCTCAGCTGCTGTGGGTTGTTTCAGTGTGGATGACTTCAGCTTAGAGAGGAGAGGGGATGGGGAGGAGAGGAGGGAGGAGAGGTGATGGGGAGAAGAGAGGAGAGAGGGAGGAGAGGAGAGAGGCCAGGCGATGGGGAGAAGAGAGGAGAGGTGATGGAGAGAAGAGAGGGGATGGGGAGGAGAGAGGAGAGGAGAGAGGGAAGAGAGAGGAGAGGAGAGGAGAGGAGAGCCGATGGGGAGAAGAGAGGAGAGGTGATGGGGAGGAGAGAGGAGAGGAGAGAGGGAAGAGAGAGGAGAGGAGAGGAGAGCCGATGGGGAGAAGAGAGGAGAGGTGATGGGGAGGAGAGGAGACACCACACCCACAGAGCATCATCATCACCTCTAGGTTACACTTTAGCTGAACCTGGAGCCTTCATAAGGGCTACATAACATTGTCATCACCCTACATAACACGGCCATAACCCTACATAACACGGTCATAACCCTATATAACATGGTCATAACCCTACATAACACGTTCATAACCCTACATAACATGGTCATAACCCTACATAACACGTTCATAACCCTACATAACACGTTCATAACCCTACATAACACGTTCATAACCCTACTTAACATGGTCATAATTCTACATAACACAGTTCATAACCCTACATAACACGTTCATAACCCTACATAACACGGTCATAATCCTACATAACATGGTCATAACCCTACATAACATGGTCATAACCCTACATAACATGTTCATAACAGTGTTTTTTGTTTCAGCCCAGTGCTAACACACCTGATTCAATGATGAATCTAACCATCAAGCCTTGGAATAGTGTAATCGGGGGGAATGAGTGCTCAGCTGGAACAGAAATGTGCAATCCTAAGGGTACTCCTGGACTGGAGCTGAGGAACGCTGGCCTTTATTAATATTAACAGTAAGGACAAACAAAAAGCAGACTTTGCGGCGCCCGTGAGTAAGAACTGTCTCACACACACACATACATACACACACACACACACACACACCGGTTGGGATGGAACTGTTGGCAAAGTGACACAACTCTCTTGTTACCGCCTGATGAGAACTGCATCCTGGGTAAATCACTAATGCTCAGCTGTCTTTGGTCTGCACAGTGTGTTTCTGTGTGTGTGTGTTTCTGTGCATGTGTGTTTCTGTGCATGTGTGTTTCTGTGTGTGTGTGTTTTGTGTGTGTGTTTCTGTGTGTGTTTCTGTGTGTGTTTGTGTGTGTGTGTGTGTGTGTGTGTTTTTGATTCTCTGTGGGTTCATGTACCTCGGCATCTGTACCTGGATCACACCTCCACCCCAAGCTGTAAGGCCCTAGTGTATATCTAGCCAGCAGGACAGACAGAGGCTGGGGCCATGGTAGACCTAATCAGGATTCTACAGAGAGTCTGTTGTCTGTCTGTCTGTCTGCCTGCCTGCCTGTCTGCCTGCTGTCTGCCTGCCTGCCTGCCTGTCGTCCGTCGCCTGCTTCCTCCGTGCCGTCCTGCCGTCCGTCTGTCGTCTAGTCGTCTGCCGTCCGGTGCCTGCCTGCGTCGCCCGCCGCCCGCCCGCCCCCGGCCATGCCTGCCTGCCTGTCGTTTGTTGCGTGTCCTAATATTACACTCAATTGAACTTCAACGTAAATACCTTCATGTTTCAATACAAACTGACATTATTAACCGAATAAGGTATGTGTTGGAGTAAGCAGAAAGGAAGTGGTGAAGCGAGAGAGATTTACTCCGTCCAAAATCTGTCTGCGTGAGATAAGACCTTTTTGTACGCAGGTCCATGAGAAAGTGTCGAATTACATGAGGCTTATTTGATTTAATAGAAATGTCGTAATGTTTAGGCTGTACAAATGTACTGATAGGGTACCAGTCAAAAGGTTGGACACACCCACTCATTCCAGGGTTTGTCTTTATTTTTTAAAACTATTTTCCTACATTGTAGAATAATAGTGAAGACATCAAAACTATGAAATAACACATATGGAATCATGTAGTAACCAAAAAAGTGTTAAACAAATCAAAATATATTTTATATTTGAGATTCTTCAAAGTAGCCACCCTTTGCCTTGATGACAGCTTTGCACACTCTTGGCATTCTCTCAACTATCTTCATGAGGAATGCTTTTCCAACAGTCTTGAAGGAGTTCCCACATATGCTGAGCACTTGTTGGCTGCTTTTCCTTCACTCTGCGGTCCAACTCATCCCAAACCATCTCAATTGGGTTGACACTGTCTGTCACATGCGTATCTGCCCTCTCATTGGCTAAAATGGTCCCACCTGATCTCACCTGCCTTCAATCATGGAGGACATGTATTTCAATTGTTAGAGCTGTCACTCGGCTATCTTGTCAATATAAAATATAATCTTTGGAGTAAAGCAGCCTGTCCCAAATTGCTCCTTGTCCCTTACGCTTGGCCATAACCCCTCGATGGGTGTTAGCATGTCTGTGAGGGTCTGGGTAGGTATCAGATAGGTGTTAGCATGTCTGTGGGGTTCTGGGTAGGTATCAGATAGATGTTAGCATGTCTGTAGGGATCTGGGTAGGTATCAGATAGATGTTAGCATGTCTGTAGGATCTGGGTAGGTATCAGTGATAGGTGTTAGCATGTCTGTAGGGTCTGGGTAGGTACAAACAGTGTACTGGTAAAGCTTCCACCATATTGCTTTCATCTTCCAGATGTGCAAACAATAAAAGGTTAGGGCCTAGGGGAGGGGTACGAAGTGAATTTGGAGGGGCTGAGTGTGTATGCGGGGCCCAAGGGTTAGGGCCAAGGGTAGGGGTAAGACGTGAATTGGGAGGGGCTATGCGGGGCCCAAGCACCCCATGGAAAGGCCTTGGTTTCCATACATGTCTAACTCCTTCCTCCTTCACTGACTGAGCTGTACTGCCAGTATCTGAGGTCTGGGTGAACACTATGCATGTTCTGTGATAACGGGACTATTTACTCATACAGTGTTTCTTAAAGGCCCAGTGAAGTCAAAAATGTGATTTTCCTGTGTTTTATATACACTGTGTGTACAAAACATTATGAACATCTGCTCTTTCCATGACAGACTGACCAGGTGAAAGTTATGATCCCTTATTGATGTCACTTGTTAAATCCACTTCAATCAGTGTAGATGAAGGGGAGGATTTTTAAGCCTTGAGACAATTGAGACATGGATTGTGTATGTGTTCCATTCAGAGGGTGAATGGGCAAGACAAAAGATTGAAGTGCCTTTGAACGGGGTATGGTAGTAGGTGCCAGGCGCACCGGTTTGTGTCAAGAACTGCAATGCTGCTGGGTTTTTCCACATATAATTCCCTGTTAGTGTAAGAGCTGGGTGAAAGGACGGCCTGGCATTTCAGCCTGTTTTGTTGGGATGGAGTTTTGGATGGAGTTTTGGCCTGCCAGGTGACAGGTGGTCAATTAACCTCTCTGCCAATAACAGCTAATTTTCAGTCTCCCCCCCCCCAGCACTAACACACCTGATTCAAATAATCAAAGGCTTGATGGTAGTCCCGTGTAGCTCAGTTGGTAGAGCATGGCGCTTGCAACGCCAGGGTTGTGGGTTTGATTCACACGAGGGACCAGTATGAAAAAAATTTATGCACTAACTGTAAATTGCTCTGGATAAGAGCGTCTGCAGGACCAGACCTGATAAATACTACTAGTGTACTATTTTTGTACAGCGACATTAGAGTACAATGGTAAGAAACATACTCATTCAGTTAGTTTGTAGACTACTCCTGCCATAGTTGTATTGACTCAGTGCCGTTTTATTTTCTGAACTAAAACGTTTTAGCTTGTTAACAAAGCCTCAATGGAGTGACGTTCAACACTTCAAGGGCCCAGCTTTGACTGAACAAGTATTAGACATAGAAGTTTTCCGTTACAAATGTCTAGCGTGATTCACCAGAACACAACTGCATTCAGTAAACACCGGCATGAGAGAGTGGAATCCATGTGCGCTGTCCATGGTGCTGAAAGTTTGCTGAGATTAGGCTACAAGACCATGCAGTCTTTGGAATCTTGGCAAACGTTCAGAACCACGGACAACGGAAACTCTCCTGCAAGTTTTCAAGACCTAAAAAAAGCGAGGAGAGGCGCGAAACAACACACTTACATAAGCGGTTATACAAAAATATCCTTCGACTTTGGAAGCTGTCTTCGTTGCTATAGATATACTTTAGAATGTATATCATAGGTTTCCTTACTGGAGTAATAGCCTATCCAAAGTCATATCCAATATCGAAAAGCGATGTATTCCAGTCTGTAGTTTATAGGCTAGATTTATCTCACAAACGACTTCATGACATTGCCTAAATCAAAACATTGTTGTCAACCCGACCGGCGTCCATTTTTAGTGAGTCGTCTGCGTGCAAAACATGACATGTACAAACACAAACGGTTTACGGTTAGGCTACTTACTTGAGAGAGATAGGACAAGGAGAGAGAGAGATAAAGTCACCGTCAACGCCATATCACCTCCGTGCGCTTCTTTCCTTCCCCGGACTCCGACGCTCAAAACTTGGATTGGGGGTGTGCGGCACTGGGGTTATTATCTCCGGGAGAGATGGTCAAAAGTTGACGGCAAAGCGCAGTGGTGGACCCAGGAAGTGTCAACGTTTTCATACACCATCGAGGTCGTCAGAATGAACGGCGCCGTGATCGTTGTTGTGGTAGCCTACGAACCGACCGTTTAGATGTCTACGTCTCCGGTAATTCTCACAAACACGTGCACCCAGTCCTGATCTGATCTTTGCCCCTTCACTCTCGAGCGGTGTGTCAAAAATAAAATGTAGAAAACGAATGAGGACAGATTCATGTAATAACCTATCAATGGGCGTAATGGATCATATTGAAATTCCCTGTAACTCTGACATCTTATTGAAACAAAATAACGTCGGTATCCTCATCGTCCGTCGGAGTTGCCGTTTCAGCCAAACCCCACAAAGTCGCCGCGTTGACATTTGAGCTAAACTCGATCCAATAGCCTACGCATGTCTACAGAACCGAGAAATATGTTTTTACAACTGTTTAGTCTACATATCCCTGCGTATTCCCTATGCCACGTTTAAAAGCATAAATGACTAACCTCTCTCTTTCAGTTTTAACTTTCTTTCTCTTCTTCTGTAGGCTTTACTGACGCACCTGTAAGGTATCGTGCGTGAGATGATTTGGCAGCCGGCGACAATAGGCTACACTTGTCTTAAATTAACCGAAAACGATTTCCCCCCGTTTACGCACCGAATGTATCATAAACAATAGGTCTATGTCTATTTTGCATGAATATATCCCGTAGGCCCATGTCTAAGCGAATTATTGTCGTTAAAACTCGGGCTGGCTCCGTGGACCACTCTAGAGGTTAGAATGCTCTCTGAGCTTCGAACTGAAATGGAACGCGTCACGTGACCCGGTGGAATCCTGAGAGAGGATGGATGGATGGATGCCTGCGGTGCTGTTTTGCAAAAACTCAACTCAACAGAGACAGATTTCTAAATTGCGCCTGCAATTATTCCCCAATATTCGACTTGCATTGACAGCGAGACCGAACCTAATACGCAGGGGATAGCCTACCAGATGTAGGATAATACATGGATAAATGAATTCATATCTTAAATAAGTAAATAAGCCTAGTCTACATTATTTTTCATATGTTCAACAGAATTGTTTAACAATTGCTACAGGACTGCAGGATTGTGTAGTTAGCGGTTGATTGCGTTGTTTGAAGAAAGTGTTTTGGGACCACTAACTGCACATGGGCTGCCCGCGAGCTCCCCAGGGTGCCTGGTCGTGAGCGCGTGGTAGTGGTGTGTTTTATCAGTGCCCGGAGGCAGTTGGAGACTCCCGCTACTCTCAGTGTGATGCTGAACTTATTCTCCTGGATGAAATGGGTCTGATAGTCACGACTTCATGATAGGAGGAAGGAAAGTACTGAAACACTCACGTCACACAAACACTTTTTCTCTCACTCGCTCCCCCCTCTCTCGCTCACTCTTTCTCTCTCACACACACACCTGCTATCCTTACTTTCCAGAATACTTTGGAAAGCCTTCGCGGTGAAATGGAACTTCTCTTGTTTTATCCACTTTCGCTGCACGTCATCATTCAATTTAAATGTAGGGTAAAGCCAAACCTAGTAAATCAATGTGTATCCAGTCTTGATAGGATAGGCTACTACACTAGGTCCAGTTCTGTGTCCCAAATTATTCCATATTCTCCATGTAGTCCACTACTTTTGACCAGGGCCCTGGTTAAAAAGAAGTGTACTAAATAGGGAAGAGGGTCAAGGTAGTGAACTATATAGGGAATAGGGAATAATTTGGGACACAAAACTGGACCTAGTGTAGTAGCCTATCCTATCAAGACTGGATACACATTGATTTACTAGGTTTGGCTTTACCCTACATTTAAATTGAATGACGATGTGCAGCGAAAGTGGTGTGTGTGTGTGTGTGTTGGGGGTATTTTTACGGGTCTGAGTGGTGGTGTCGGTGATAAGGACACGAGCTGTCGGACGGTAAGGGCGGAGTGCTGTAGCTAGCGACCGTTCCCAGCACCTGGCGGACGCACGCAAGACAGAGAAATAGGGAAGGGAGGGAATGCGAGAGAGAAAGACACAGAGGAGCCGATTTCACTTTTTAACATTCATCTTGTCATTCATGAATAAAGCATTGATGGACTCCAACTATGGAGTCTTAAAAGCCTGGATTTCCCTGCAGCTGACGTGACAGGTTCTTTTCTAAGACACTTTAAAGGGGCCATCTGCAGTTGCTTAATTAATTTTTGGACTTCTGATCTAATGAAATATAACCATTGATTCTGAAAGAATACAGCTTATTAATGCCTCATGAGCTTAGTTCAACTGTCGTAACCCATCAGACCCCCAAATATAAACTTGTTTCACCCCAATGTTTGTAAACAAAGTAAATGTAAACAAACACTATATAGACTCAAAACTTGGTTAAAATGATTATTTTGATTTCATGGATGGTCAGTCCTTGCATCCATAGTCCCATCTATACATTTGAGAGCGTTAAAGATGCACTATGCAGAAATCGCTCTGCCATTTCCTGGTTGCTAAAATTCTAATAGTTCCTCTAATTTCAGTTTATGTGGCAAAACAAACAGGTATAGAGTAGAGAATTATTGTACCATCTAAACCGCTGATCATTGTACCATCTAAGCCGCTGATCACTGTACCATCTAAACCGCTGATCACTGTACCATCTAAACCGCTGATCACTGTACCATCTAAACCGCTGATCACTGTACCATCTAAACCGCTGATCACTGTACCATCTAAACCGCTGATCACTGTACCATCTAAACCGCTGATCACTGTACCATCTAAACCGCTGATCACTGTACCATCTGAACCGCTGATCATTGTACCATCTAAGCCGTTGATCAGTGTACCATCTAAACCTCTGTGAAATATTTTTTCCATAAACAAAAATATTGTATTTTCAGCTGTTTGAAACTGGTGTACAAAACCGAAAGTAGAAGATGCAAAAACAAAACTTAAAAAGCGGGAAGCATAGAAATTGCACACAGAACAGATCTACAGCTTCTCTACTTGCTTTCAATGAGAATGAAATATCTATAACTCACATTTCTATGTGCATTTTTTGGGGGTCGCACAAAAAGTTACATATTGCAGCTTTAACATTTCTCCAGCGTTGTCTTTCAAATCCCAGATTGCACCTTCATAGAGAATATATATTTATTCTCAGCCACTTTCCTTTGATAGTGTCACTAGAAGGACAATACTCAAATGGCACCCTTTTTAGTGCACTACTTTTCTATTGGCTCTGGTCAAAAGGAGTGCACTTAATAGGGAATAGGGTGCCATTTGGACTCAAACGAAGTCAACATGTAGATACACATATGTTGATCATAGCTTTACACAGACGGTACGATTTCATTTGAAGGATCAAGAAAAGAAAATCAAAGACCTCAAGATCTTAATACATTAAAACAGTCGATAATAAATCCAATATTCTAATATTGTCATATTTTTAAGTGGAACTGAGAAATAGAAAAACACATGTTGTGACTTCACAAGTCCTCCAGAAGACAAACTGTTCATAGGATTTATAGTTGTGACTAGTGATCGGCTAAGCATGACAATAAATCACTCACACACGACTAACTCTTCCGAGCTCGCTGGATATTCTAATCTCATGTAATGGAGGTGTCTGTGTTTGTCATACTTATTTAGTTACTGACACACACACGCGCACAAACACACGCGCACAAACACACACACACACACACACACACACCATTACCCAATTAAATAAGAGAGACAGGGAGCTATAAAATAAACTCAAATCAAATTGTATTTGAAACGCCGCACTGTATTCCTGTGTGTTCAGGCGGTTGCCAGGACGCTGAGACGTGTGGGTTATTTTATATATCAAGCCTGCTTCCCAAATGACACCGTATTCCCTATGAAGTGCACTACTTTTGACTAGAGCTCATAGGGTTCTGGTCAACAGTAGTGCCGTATGTAGGGAATCGGGTGCTGGTGTCTCTGTTCTGTTAGAGCTCTTCTAAGTATAGTGGTTATCAACCCTTTACCCTGGACCACCACCCTTTACCCTGGACACCACCCCTTACCCATGACCACCACCCTTTACCCTGGACCACCACCCTTTACCCTGGACACCACCCCTTACCCATGACTACAACCCTTTACCCTGGACCACCACCCTTTACCCTGGACACCACCCCTTACCCATGACCACCACCCTTTACCCTGGACCACCACCCTTTACCCTGGACACCACCCCTTACCCTGGACTACAACCCTTTACCCTGGACCACCACCCTTTACCCTGGACCACCACCCTTTACCCTGGACACCACCCCTTACCCTGGACTACAACCCTTTACCCTGGACTACAACCCTTTACCCTGGGTCACCACCCTTTACCCGGGACCACCACCCTTTACCCTGGACCCCCCCCCCCCCCCACACACACACACACACACACACGCAGAGGAGAGCAGGTGCAGGAGAGCAACCCAAGGGTTTGGTGACTGTCATGTTACACCTGAGATCTTGTGTGTGTGTGTGTGTGTGTGTGTCTGTGTGTGTGCCCTTATGTCATGTGTTTGTGCCTTAATGTGATTGTGTGTGTGTATGTACAGTATGTGTATGTGTGTTTTGGACTGTAGTGTCTAGGAACAGCTCCCTGTGCTTCCTGGAATGAATGAGAGTGTGTAAATCCTAAATGACATCCTATTCACTCCATAGTGCACTACCTTTCACCAGAGGCTATGGCTTAAATCACACCCTATTCCCTAGATAGTGCGCAATGTTTGATGAAAGCCACAAAGCTGAAAATACACTATTCCCTCACTACATTTGACCAGATGCTATGGCTTAAATCATTCCCTAGGCCTGGGTAGTGCATAACTTTTAATAAGAGTCACAAAGCTTTTTAAAAAACAATCTATATATGCACTACATATAACCAGAGCTTATGCCACATGAAATTCCCCATATAATGAGGATCACAAATGAAGAGTAGTGCACCTATTTCTTCTGGCTCCAGTCAGTGAGCAACATACACTGCATGACCCAAAGTATGTGGACACCTGCTCGTCCAACATCTCATTCCAAAATCATGGGCATTAATATGGAGTTGGTCCCCCCCCCCCCTTTGTTGCTGTAACAGCCTCCACTCTTCTGGGAAGGCTTTCCACTAGATGTTGGAACATTGCTGCGGGGACATGCTTCCATTCAGCCACAAGAGCATTAGTGAGGTCGAGCTATGATGTTGGGGCGATTAGGCCTGGCTCGCAGTGGGCGTTCCAATTCATCCCAAAGGTGTTCGATGGGGTTGAGGTCAGGGCTCTGTGCAGGCCAGTCAAGTTCTTCCACACCGATCTCGACAAACCAATTCTATATGGACCTCGCTTTGAGCACGGGGGCATTGTCATGCTGAAACAGGAAAGGGCCTTCCCCAAAATGTTGCCACAAAGTTGGAAGCACAGAATTGTCTATAATGTCATTGTATGCGGTAGCATTAAGATTTCGCTTCACTGGAACTAAGTGGCCTGAAACAAACCATGAAAACCAGCCCCATACCATTATTCCTCCTCCACCAAACTTTACAGTTGGCGCTGTGCATTGGGGCAGGTAGCGTTCTCCTGGCATCCGCTAAACCGCTAAACCCAGATTAGTTCGTCGGACTGCCAGATGGTGAAGCGTGATTCATCACTCCAGAGAACGCGTTTCCACTGCTCCAGAGTCCAATGGCGGCGAGCTTCACACCACTCCAACCGACGCTTGGCATTGCGCATGGTGATTTTAAGACTTGTGTGCGGCTGCTCAGCAATGGATACCCATTTCATGAAGCTCCCGATGAACAGTTCTTGTGCTGACGTTGCTTCCAGAGGCAGTTTGGAACTCAGTAGGGAGTGTTGCAACCGAGGACAGACAATTATTAAGTGCTATGCGCTTCAGCACTCTGCGGTCCCGTTCTGTAAGCTTGTGTGGCCTACCACTTCACGCTGAGCCGTTGTTGCTCCTAGACATATACCTTCACAATAACAGAACTTACAGTTGACCAAGGCAGCTCCAGCAGGGCAGACATTTTACTAAATTACTTGTTGGAAAGGTGGCATCCTGTGACGGTGCCACGTTGAAAGTCAATGAGCTCTTCTGTATGGGCCATTCTACTGCCAATGTTTGTCTATGGAGATTGCATGGCTGTGTGCTCGAGTTTATACACCTGTCAGCAATGAGTGTGGCTGAAATAGCCGAATCCAGTAATTTGAAGGGGTGTCCACATACTGTTTTTATATATAGTGCAGGTCAAAAGTAGTGCATTAGGGAATAGGGCATGATTTGAGATGTAAGGCCTTTGCAGACCGTACGTCGGATTCAGTGTTTTACGGTTATCACGTCACACTGTGCGAACTGGCCAGATTGTACCATTTGCTTCAGGTTAGTCATATTTTGCGATTGGCTTGCGAGGTTATGTCAGCCGACGTCGGCTACGTCATCTGCAGCAGTGTGTTTGATCTGAGCAAGTGTCAACACCAGCAGCGCCAGCCTCTCTCTATGCCTATGCACGAGTGAAGTGAGTTCGGAAAAACCGAAAGTATGCATCTTAGAAATAGTTTTCACATATGAACTTTATTATTTCCAAACTCAGAATCAAATAGGCTTCCCCAAAATAACATGGTCGCTATGGTAGAACAACCATTTTGTTTGGCGATTTTGTGCATTTATTAAAATCCCATCAGGTAGCCTGATTTCAGATGTGTCATGTAAACAAGATGATTAGGGAAATGGTTATTCTTGTACAGCATGTAAACATTTAAATCGAACTATTAATTAATCTGA
This sequence comes from Coregonus sp. 'balchen', assembly GCA_902810595.1. Classification (NCBI taxonomy): domain Eukaryota; kingdom Metazoa; phylum Chordata; class Actinopteri; order Salmoniformes; family Salmonidae; genus Coregonus; species Coregonus sp. 'balchen'. Next base: position 5,356,757 of record LR778274.1, on the reverse strand, counting down.
CTATTCACAATAATCGTATTAGTGAGGTCGGGCACAGATGCATACTTAGTGCCAGGCGTGTTCCTATTGGTCAGTTACGGGGATCGGCTTGTAACACCAACCACACGTCACGGTAAAGAACAAAACATTGTGACATGGCCAGAACTTTGTCGGAGCCTATGACTGCATGCGCTGGTACTTAGACCCGGTCACACTGGACGAGCCAAGACGTCCGACAATCGTTTACAACCTAAGGACATGCCCACAAACAGGACATTTTGTCTGAGGCGGTAAAATCGTGGCATAAGATTATTAAAATGGTACAGTCTGTGGGGGGGCTTAAGTCAATGTGTCTCTTAGCCCAAACACCCCAGTCAAGATGTGTGTGTGTGTGTGTGAGTGTGTGTGTGTATGCAAGTGTGTGTGCGTGCGTCCCATCTCACAGCTCCAGGGTCAAAGTTCAGACTTAGGTCACTTCCTGTCTCGTTGTCCAATCAGACTGTCTCAGCTACACTCCTCCATGTCTGTTACCCCTCACTCTCCTCTCCTCATATTCCTCTTCGCCTTCTCTCGTGGACCAGCCCTATCTGGGAGTCAGGATAAATCATTATTACATTCATATAGGAATGAATATTAGATTGATACAGGAAGGAAGCTTGGGCCCAGAACAGTCACATAGATAGAGACAGAGGAGAGGAGATTGGAGAGAGGAGAGGAGAGAGGAGAGAGGAGAGAGGAGAGAGGAGAGGAGAGAGGAGAGAATAGGGACAGACAGACAAGTGCAATTGAAAGAGAGATGAGTAGAGAATGAGAGGAGAAGAGGAGGGAGGAGAGGAGGAGAGGAGAGGAGAGGAAGAGGAGAGGGAGGAGGAGAGGAGAGGAGAGGAGAGGATGAGGAGAGGAGAGAGAGAGGAGAGGGAGAGGAGAGGAGAGAGAGGGAGAGGAGAGGAGAGGAGAGGAGGAGAGGGACAGACAGACAAGTGCAATTGAAGGAGAAATTGTAGAGAGGAAGAGGCGGAGAGGAGAGGAGAGGAGAGAGAGGAGAGGAGAGGAGAGAGAGGAAGGAGAGGAGGGAGAGGAGAGGAGAGGAGAGGGAGAGGAGAGGAGAGGAGAGGAGAGGAGAGGAGAGGAGAGGAGAGAGAATAGGGACAGACAGACAAGTGCAATTGAAAGAGAGATGAGTAGAGAATGGGAGAGGAGAGGAGAGGAGAGGAGAGGAGAGGAGAGGAGAGGAGAGGAGAGGAGAGGAGAGGAGGAGAGGAGAGGAGAGGAGAGGAGAGGAGAGGAGAGGAGAGGAGAGGAGAGGAGAGGAGAGGAGAGGAGAGGAGGGCAAAGCTACAGCTGTGACCTCTTGGCAGTGGGGACAAGATGTACGGAACATCACAGAACCCTCCGGAACACTATGGAACACCATGGAACGCTACGGAACACTAGCTCTGGAAGCAGGTGTGTGTCCAATCGGATTGTCCCCACAGCAAGCCAGCCAGAAGACCATCAGACAGAGCATGAGTGGTGACCAGGGTTAGACCAGGTAGCAGAGAGAGATAGGGGGGGGGGGGGGGGGGTCGAGAGAGATAGGGAGGGGTGGGAGGGGGGTCAGAGAGAGATAGGGAGGGGTGGGAGGGGGGGTCAGAGAGAGATAGGGAGGGGTGGGAGGGGGGGTCAGAGAGAGAGGGAGGGTAGGAGAGAGGGTCAGCGGATGAGATAGGGAGGGGTGGGAGGGGGGGTCAGAGAGAGAGGGGAGGGGTAGGAGAGAGGGGTCAGAGAGAGAAGGGAGGGGTGAGGAGGGGGGGTCAAGAGAGAGGGGGGAGGGGAGGGGTAGGGGGGTCAGAGAGAGATAGGGAGGGGTGGGAGGGGGGGGTCAGAGAGAGAGGGAGGGGAGGGGGGAGAGGGTCAGAGAGAGATAGGGAGGGTGGGAGGGGGGGTCAGAGAGAGAAGGGAGGGTGGAGGGGAGGGGTCAGAGAGAGATAGGGATGGGTGGAGGGGGGGTCAGAGAGAGAAGGGAGGGGAAGAGAGAGGGGTAGAGAGAGATAGGGAGAGTAGGAGGAGGGGTCAGATAGAAGATGGGAGGGGTGGGAGGGGGGGTCAGAAGAGAGATAGGAGGGTGGGAGGGGGGGTCAGAGAGAAGATAGGGAGGGGTGGGAGGGGGGGTCAGTAAAGGGAGAGAGGGGAGGGGTGGGAGGGAGGGTCAGATAGAGAGGGAGGGGTAGAAGTAAGGAGGACGCAGTACAGGAGAGGTAGACACAGAGGAGGGGAAGCAGGAGAAAGTGAAATCGATATGTAAAGTAAGGATCCGTGTCAGCTCTATTTAGGTATTTCTGTCTGTATGTACGTTATATATATATATATATCTGTATAGTTCAGTATCTATGTTATATATATATATCTGTATAGTTCAGTATCTATGTTATTATATCTATCTGTATAGTTCAGTGTCTATGTTATATATCTATCTGTATAGTTCAGGTCTCATGTTATATATCTATCTGTATAGTTCAGTAACATGTTATATATTATCTGTATAATTCAGTGTCTATGTATATATCTATCTGTTAGTTCAGGTCTATGTTATATATCTATCTGTATAATTCAGTGTCTATGTTATATATCTATCTGTATAGTTCAGTGTCTATGTTATATATCATTTTGTAAGTTCAGTATTATGTTATATATCTATCGTATATTCAGGTCTAGATATATCTACTGTAAGTTCAGTTGTCTTGTTATATATCATCTGTATAGATTCATGTCTATGTTATATCAGCGATTTATAGTTACGTGCTAGTATATACCCATCGTATAGTTCAGTGTCATGCTATATCTATCTGTATAGTTCAGTATCTATGTTATATATCTATCTGTATAATTCAGTGTCTATGTTATATATCTATCTGTATAGTTCAGTGTCATTTTATATATATTATCTGTATAATTCAGTGTCTATGTTATATATCTATCTGTATAGTCAGTGTCTATGTATATATCTATCTGTATAGTTCAGTATCTATGTTATATATATATCTGTATAGTTCAGGGTCTATGTTATATATCTATCTGTATAGTTCAGTGTCTATGTTATATATCTATCTGTATAGTTCAGTGTCTATGTTATATTTATATCTGTATTGTTCAGTATCCATGTTATATATCTATCTGTATAGTTCAGTGTCTATGTTATATATCTATCTGTATAGTTCAGTATCTATGTTATATATCTATCTGTATAGTTCAGTATCTATGTTATAATCTATCTGATAGTTCAGTATCTATGTTTTATCTATCTGTATAGTTCAGTGTCTATGTTAAATATTATATCGTATAGTTCAGTGTCTATGTTATATATCTATCTGTATAGTTCAGGATCTATGTTATATACTATCTGTATAGTTCAGTATCTATGTTATAATCTATCTGTATAGTTCAGGTCTATGTTATATCTATCTGTATAGTTCAGTGTCTATGTTATATATCTATCTGTATAGTTCAGTGTCTATGTTATATATCTATCTGTATAGTTCAGTATCTATGTTATATATCTATCTGTATAGTTCAGTGTCTATGTTATATATCTATCTGTATAGTTCAGTGTCTATGTATATAATCTATCTGATAGTTCAGTATCTATGTTATATATCTATCTGTATAGTTCAGTGTGTCTATGTTATATATCTATCTGTATAGTTCAGTGTCTATGTTATATATCTATCTGTATAGTTCAGTGTCTATGTTATAATCTATCTGTATAGTTCAGTGTCTATTATATATCTATCTGTATAGTTCAGTGTCTAGTTATGACGTGTGGAGCTCATTGATAGGACATCTGACAGGAACAGGAACACGTCTATCCCCATTGTCATGGGTATATCCCAAATGGTGCACTACTTTTGATTAGGGCCCCAAAGGGCTGTGGTTAAATGTAGTGCACTATATAGTGAATAGGGTGCTATTTGGGACACAGTCATGTTGTAGTTACTGAGCTAATGAGGGTATCTCAGGGCGTTTATAGGAAGGTTGACAGTGATCTCTGTGAATAGATGGAACACACTGAACTGAAGGGAACAGAAGGTTAGATAGAAGCTCTTCTGGAGTTCTACTGTTCTATTGTAGAAGACATCAGACAGCATTCTAATCAGCCTCAAGGAGTTCTGCTCAGGGTCTGGCTGGCTTGGTGTGTCTGAGTGTTCTCAGAATGACAGCACAAAGTGAAGGGCTGGGGAGATATGGCTGGGGAGATAGGGCTGGGGAGATAGGGCTGGGGAGATAGGGCTGGGGAGATATGGCTGGGGAGACATGGCATCAGCTGGAAGATGCCTCAATCAATCAGTCAGCCAACCGACCGACCGGCCCACCGACTAACATATCATTTGTTTAACATATCATTTGTTAATCAATCCAACAAATAGCGAAGCGGCCAAAAAACACTTTGTGGAGTTTTTCCATCCTCCATAGCATTTCTCTACTCATCTGTTAAACCATGACGAAATCCCAAATGGGACCATATTTACCCAGAGGGCTCTGGTCAAGGCAGTGCACTATGTCGGGAATAGGGTGCCACGTCAGAGAAGCACAGTACACTTAGCACTCCGAACACTTTCCCAGACTCAGGTTGACAAAATCACACATTCAGAAAGCATGTGGCTATCCAGCCAACCAAGCCTGAAACATGCCATCTACGCTATTTCTAAGAAAACATTTTATCTTGAGGAGGGATATAGGATGGAGGATAGAGGGATGGAGGGAGGGAAGAAAGGAGGGGGAGGGAGGGAGGGAGAGAGGGAGATGGGGTGGGATTTAGAGGGGGGGGGAGGGATGAGGGATGGGGGGGAGGGAGGGGGGAGGGCGTGGGGGGAGGCAGAGGGGGAGGGGGAGGGAGGGAGGGAGGGAGGGAGGGGGAGGGAGGGAGGGAGGGAGGGGGGAGGGAGGGGTGTAGCAGGTCTATTTTGGGAGTGAAAATGGCACTAGGTGCTATTGGAAGAGGGCAGGAGTTGAGAGGTGAGAGGTGAATCACCTTAAGGCTTTCTGACACACACACACATCAACACAGGGGCCGCCGCCAGCAACAACGTCATCTGGGTCTGCGTTTTCTACAAAGTTATGAAAACGGTTACATGATGTTACAACTCATATCCCACTCAGAACTAGCCTGGTTAAACCAGACTGAACTAGCCTGGTTCTTGCCTTAAAACATTGTGAACGCAGTGTTCAGTCTGGTTTAGACAGGCTTAGGGTTGCAAAACTCCGGTAACTTTCCCCAAATTCTGCAGTTTTGCTGGTCTGAAGACTCCGGGAATTACGAAGGAATAAGCAGGATACCCAGTAATCATCCTACCAGGATTTCTGGAAAACCAGGGAATTTTGGGAAAGTTACCAGAATTTTTGCAACTCGGTCCAGGCTAGCAGACATTATTCAGTCTGGTTTAGCCAGGCTAGCAGTGTTCAGTGTGGTTTAGCCAAGCTAGCAGTATTCAGTCTGGTTTAGCCAGGCTAGCAGTGTTCAGTGTGGTTTAGCCAAGCTAGCAGTATTCAGTCTGGTTTAGCCAGGCTAGCAGTATTCAGTCTGGTTTAGCCAAGCTAGCAGTATTCAGTCTGGTTTAGCCAAGCTAGCAGTATTCAGTCTGGTTTAGCCAAGCTAGCAGTATTCAGTCTGGTTTAGCCAAGCTAGCAGTGTTCAGTCTGGTTTAGCCAAGCTAGCAGTATTCAGTCTGGTTTAGCCAGGCTAGCAGTTATTCAGTGTGGTTAGCAGGCTAGCAGTATTCAGTGTGGTTTAGCCAGGCTAGCAGTATTCAGTCTGGTTTAGCCAAGCTAGCAGTATTCAGTCTGGTTTAGCCAAGCTAGCAGTATTCAGTCTGGTTTAGCCAAGCTAGCAGTATTCAGTCTGGTTTAGCCAGGCTAGCAGTATTCAGTGTGGTTTAGCCAGGCTAGCAGTATTCAGTGTGGTTTAGCCAGGCTAGCAGTATTCAGTCTGGTTAGCCAGGCTAGCAGTATTCAGTTCTGGTTTTAGCCCAAGCTAGCAGTATTTCAGTCTGGTTTAGCCCAAGCTAGCAGTGTTCAGTCTGGTTTAGCCAAGCTAGCAGTATTCAGTCTGGTTTAGCCAGGCTAGCAGTATTCAGTGTGGTTTAGCCAGGCTAGCAGTATTCAGTGTGGTTTAGCCAGGCTAGCAGTATTCAGTCTGGTTTAGCCAGGCTAGCAGTATTCAGTCTGGTTTAGCCAAGCTAGCAGTATTCAGTCTGGTTTAGCCAAGCTAGCAGTATTCAGTTGGTTTAGCCAGCTAGCAGTGTTTTCAGTCTGGTTTTAGCCAAAGCTAGCAGTATTCAGTCTGGGTTTAGCCCAGGCTAGCAGTATTCAGTCTGGTTTAAGCCAGGCTAGCAGTATTCAGTGTGGTTTAGCTCAGTCAGAACTCTCCTCAGGTCGTTATAGAGAGAGAGAGAGAGAGAGGAGGAGAGAATAGGAGAGAGAGGTGATGAGAGGAGAGAGGAGAGAGAGAGAGAGGAGAGAGACAGAGGATAGAGATGAGAGAGAGAGAGCGGGGAGAGAGAGATGAGAGCAAGGAGATGAGAGAATGAGCGAGGATGAGAGAGAGGAGAGCATGAGAGAGAGAGGAGAGAACGACAGAGAGAGACAGAGAGACACGAGTATGGATTCAGGACATGATATCATTGAGAGAGGCATGTGAGGCACTGCAGAAGTGGGAATGATAGGGAGCGCCAATGCACTACCATTTAGAGCACAGACAAGGCCCAGAGCCCGGGCTTTGTCTCTCTCTCTCACTTCTACTATCAGTCTCTCTGTGAATGCTTATGTAGTGGACCCTGCCGAACTAAATCACAGTCTACTCCAAGACAATCACAGAATTACAGCAGTACTCTGTATTTAAGAACAGAGGAATGAACCTGCTTATTCTATAGAACAGGATGACCTGCTGTTGATATAGAACTAGGCTAATGTAAGTGTAATTATAACGGGTACCGAAATAGAACAAAACCCTTCTAACCAAATAACTGTATGATTATAGACAAAAGAATGAACCTGCTGTATGATTATAGAACAGAGGAATGAACCTGCTGTATGATTATAGAACAGAGAAATGAACCTGCTGTATGATTATAGAACAGAGGAATGAACCTGCTGTATGATTATAGAACAGAGGAATGAACCTGCTGTATGATTATAGAACAGAGGAATGAACCTGCTGTATGATTATAGAACAGAGGAATGAACCTGCTGTATGATTATAGAACAGAGGAATGAACCTGCTGTATGATTATAGAACAGAGAAATGAACCTGCTGTATGATTATAGAACAGAGGAATGAACCTGCTGTATGATTATAGCACAGAGAAATAGAACAGAGGAATGAACCTGCTGTATGATTATAGAACAGAGGAATGAACCTGCTGTATGATTATGGAACAGAGAAATGAACCTGCTGTATGATTATAGAACAGAGAAATGAACCTGCTGTATGATTATAGAACAGAGGAATTAACCTGCTGTATGATTATGGAACAGAGAAATGAACCTGCTGTATGATTATAGAACAGAGGAATGAACCTGCTGTATGATTATAGAACAGAGGAATGAACCTGCTGTATGATTATGGAACAGAGAAATGAACCTGCTGTATGATTATAGAACAGAGAAATGAACCTGCTGTATGATTATAGAACAGAGAAATTAACCTGCTGTATGATTATAGAACAGAGGAATGAACCTGCTGTATGATTATGGAACAGAGAAATGAACCTGCTGTATGATTATAGAACAGAGGAATGAACCTGCTGTATGATTATAGAACAGAGAAATGAACCTGCTGTATGATTATAGAACAGAGAAATGAACCTGCTGTATGATTATAGAACAGAGAAATGAACCTGCTGTATGATTATAGAACAGAGGAATGAACCTGCTGTATGATTATAGAACAGAGAAATGAACCTGCTGTATGATTATAGAACAGAGAAATGAACCTGCTGTATGATTATAGAACAGAGAAATGAACCTGCTGTATGATTATAGAACAGAGAAATGAACATGCTGTATGATTATAGAACAGAGAAATGAACCTGCTGTATGATTATAGAACAGTGACTTTGGGTTCACATGGTAAACGCTGACTCAGTATGCACCCTATATCGCACCCTATTCCCTATATAGTGCAGTGCTTTTCACCAAGGCCCATAGAGCTCTGGTCAAAAGTAGTGCACTATATAGGGAATAGGGTGTGCCATTTGGGACGTACCCTCAATATCTGATCGACAGGAAATATGGTTGTTCGCAATTCTATGAGTATTGCGATTCGATCCTGCAATTTTATTGCTGTTCAATGTACCAAACATATTGCTCACTATGCTGTAGAGAGACAAGAGAGGTACAAGAAAGAGCCTTCAACTTTTCCCCCCATCACTATGGGAAACGCTGTCTTTGTGACATCATCACTGCTAATGGCTCTATGCTGAATTTTCTCAAGCATCATGATTATGGTTATATCCATACATTTAACCAAGATTTTTAATTTCCTCAAACTGGAGTTGTCTAAGCTGGAATAGACCCCGATCCTACCTTTACCCTAGACCTCTCTAGAAACGACTAAAATATTATTATGCAATACTTATCAGTAATCATGCATTTAAAATGTTGATTCATTAATTAAAAACTTCTCAGTAGCTTAGATAAAGTTTGGTCAGTGTGCCAAGTACAGTATCACCCTTTGTAGAAGAGAGAGAGAGAGAGAGAGAGAGAGAGAGAGAGAGATTAAGAACAGAGGGTAGTTTGTCAGGAGCTATCAGCACTTAATAAATGCTGCTTTTTAAATTCCCTTTTAAATGGAGCCAAGTCACATTTAGCTCTTTTGAAAGTCTCTCCCACTGGTCTCCCCTAACAGATGTACACTGCATTTTTTGGTGCACACGCACACACAACACACACACACACACACTAGAATAGTTCAACTTTGGGACAAATGAGGCATATCTTTATCACACCGTTTTCCTAAAAGTCTGTTTTGTATTTGATCTATGACTTGCCACACTAATCGCTAGCTAAGTTCTCATTCTCATTTTAACACCTACCTAACCTCATGCAGAAACATCGGTTTGGTCTGAAATGGCACCCCATTCAATATAGTGCCATTTTGGATGTAACCGATTCCCTATACAGCCCAGCAAACCAACATTGGTTCTGTGAATGTTCCCAGAACATTCGTTAAGTTGCGGCGAATGTTCTCAGAACACAAACGCTCTCCAGTCATGCTGATGATTATAGAACGTTTGTATAAAACCTTCACGTGATATTGCAAGAACATTCCTAGAAAACATTTTGTCTGTCCTTTTAAAAGGTTCCCAGAATGTTTGATTAGGTTGTGGGAACAGTCTGGTGGGAACATTGTGGGGACATCACAAAATATACAGTATGTTCCCAAAACACAAAAATTGTCCAGTTGTGTAGATTATTCTACAATGTTCATTTTAGGGTGAAAAAAACATTCACCTGATGTTGAAAGAACGTTCTTAGAACACATTTTGTCAGTTCTTTAAAGGTTCCAAGAACGTGTCTTTAGGTTGTGGGAACATTGTGGGGATATGACAATAGACAGGTTCCCAAAACACAAAAACGGTCCAGTTGTGCTGACATTCAGATAATGTTTTTATCAGGGTGCACAAAACATTCCTTTGATGTTGCCAGAACAGCCTTTCTGAGTTCTTTAAAGGTTCCCAGCACATTTCATTAGGTTATGGGATCAGTGTAGGTACATTACAAGAGAATGTAGGTGATACAGAGACAAACAGATAATGGTAAATGAAAAGTGAAAAACACAATAGCAAACGGCAAAATCATAAGTGTGACAAGTACATTTTAATTACTCAGAAATGGTGTTCTGTGTCCAGATTGACCATTTTAGACTGAAAAACCCCAGCAAACCACAGCTATCCCCTGGTGGCGCAGAGGGTTAATGATCAGGCTGCAGATCTGAAGATTGCAGGTTCAATCCCACTTATTGTTTAACCATGTCTCTTTAAAAAACAAAGTACTAAATCAAACGCACAACTGATCAGCCGCAACCTAACGAATGTTCTGGGAGCTTTCACAGAACCATGTTGGTTTGCTGGGAAAATATTACTGGTACATTGTGTTACGATATTACCTGGAAACATAATGAGAACGTTTGGGGAATGTTCTGTGGTGGTTGTTACAGATGCTGTGCACAACATTTTAGTGAATCTTAGGAGAACATTCCAAGGATATTTCATTTCTAACGTAAATTAAAAAACAAATTGTTCCAAGGATATTGGAACAACATCTTGGGATGTTATCATTCTAAACCCTAACTAGAACTTAAATGGGAATCATAGCTAATGTTCTGGGAATGTTCCCCGTTTGCTGGGAGTGTACTAGCCCTGGTCAAAAGTAGTGCACTTTAAAGGGAATAGGGTGCCATTTTAGACGCAACCATCAAAGTCATTGTGGTGGTTGTGGGCCTTTAGACGTTGACATCTGTTGTGATTCAAGACTATACTGTGGTGGATATATAGAAACATACACTGAACCCAACTGACACACACACACACACACACGATCTTAACCTGTGGTTGTGTTGTCCTGTATGTTAGAGCACGTTTGCAGAGAGACGGCCTTAGGCGTGACGTTTGTGTGTTGTGCGTGTGACAGAGAATGCATGAGGTTCACGTATGATTAATGTAAATACATCCATTCGGTGTGAGTGCTCAGTGACCATGCATGATGACCCATGTCGGGTCTCACAACCACTGGCCCAGAAGCGCTACAGTCTGAGCAGGCTTCAGTTCCAGCCCAGCGCAGTAATAACACACAGGATTCAGTTAACAACACAACACTCTGTCCTCTCCTGCACTGATCTGAAAGAAGTGACCAGGTGAACCCTGAGCCAGTCTAATGACGAGCTTCCTTCCACCATGTTGTTTTCACCAGTGAAGCCAATCAGTGCCGATGAAGAGGAGGAGACAATTGAGAAAGCCTCTGGCCACATTCAGTAGTCCAATGTTGTAGATAGAAATACCATGAATAAAGCAGACATGATTCTTTATTCTAAGCGTCAGATATAAATATGCTGTGTAGAAAAAAAGCTAGCCTATCTGAACGTTCCTAAACGTTGCATCCTGCTAAACAGGCACACACTTGGTCTGGTCACGTCCACATATGACGTACCAAGATTACCATCTAGTGGTCAATTATTGTACTGCTATAACTTTCCTTATAAAGTCTAGTTTCTATCAATGATGTGTATTAACCCTAAATGACTGACAGGGAGCGCTGTTTTGAAGCCACTGCACAGTGATTTTGGTACTATTCCTCCATTGTAACCCTAACCCCTACCCTTACCCTAATCCTAACCAAAACCCTTAGCTAATCATTACCCATTTTCAGTGGCGATTTTAGCATGTAGGTCTTGGTGGGGCAAAAAAAAAGAAAGAAAGGGGGATGCATGCCAGCAAAGCCACTACACAACACAACAACACTAAACAATACATTAATTGCACTAGAACGGTGACAAACGGTGCCCACAAACTGTTAGGGCCTACATAAAGCTGTCCCAACATCTTACCACTGCTACACCTGGCTATCAGCGGAGCCTTGTCTGGCAGCAAAACAGTTCATTTAGCCTCATTTACTGCCTTTAAAAAAAACATAGCTGATATGGCTGACTTGCTTAAACAAATGTGGTTTCTAATGACAATTGAGATGTACAAACTATGGCATAAGGGGACGACAAGCGGATAAGAGGCAATCCGTAATTTCGATTAAGACATTAATGAGCGAGCTGGGACGGACGTAGTCAATATAACTATTTGTTTAGCACTTTTGAAATGTACAGAGACAGAATTCAGAACATGGGCCGTTCTTACTGTGTTCAACCGGTACACCAAGTCAGAACCGTAGGATAAATAACGGGGGCATATAAGCAGACAATAAAAGCTCTTACAAAATTCGATGATTACAATTCTCTAAAACAGGTTATAGGCTACACCTGCACCACCAAGTCAGAACAGTAGGCGAAATTAAGAGGTGAAAATAGACCAAATGATTAGGGTGAGGCACATGGGCTACTAACAGCTTACTACACACCATATACTTAGTATTACTTTGTTAGCTACAGTATACATATCTCCCAAGGCATATTATATCATTTATGCAGCAGCATACAAGACATTTTTGGACTCACCTTGTTGTGCTGTGCTCATTTGAACAGGAAGGTGGCGCGGCGGTCCTTCGTGGGAAGATTTTCTCATCAAAGTCTGGCATTCTCTGGATTTATGGTGCTTTCATGACAACTGTGAACTCGGGAAAAAAACAAAGTTGAATCATGATGACATCATTGATCTTCAGGTCGCAGCGATAGAAAGAGGCAGGATTTACAATTCCGAGTTGGATGACCGTTCGAAACGTATTTTCCCAGTTGGAGCTTGTTTATTCCCGACTTCCCAGTTGTCTTGAACTCACCGAAGTCAAGTTTTCGCAGTTCCGAGTTAACAGTTGTTTTGAGCGCGGCACAAATCATGCTTCATTGACAGCATGTGTCAATGGCTGAGGTGCATGCGGTGTGGGAGTCAGGCGCAGGACACCGAAGCTTAGTCCAACAAAGTTTACTAGTGCAACACAAGGCACAATACAAATCAACGGCCTCAACATAAACCAGAGGCGAGCGATTACGCAAACTCTGCGTAAACTACAAAAACAAAAAACAGAGAAAACACGCAGCACTAATGGACAGGCGAATAACAACACACAAACTAACCAACACAAAACAGGCAACTTATAGGACACATAATCAGACACAAACGGACACAGGTGCAATAGACAGACAAAAGCAATCAAACACTGAAACATCTAACGGTGGCAGCTAGTACTCCAGGGACGGCGAACGCCGAAGCCTGCCCGAGCAAGGAGGAGGAGCAGCCTCGGCAGAATCCGTGACAGTACCCCCCCCCTTGACGCGCGGCTCCAGCCGTGCGCCGACCCCGGCCTCGGGGACGACCAGGAGGACGCGGAGCCGGGCGCGTGGGATGACCACGGTGGAACTCAGTCAGGAGAGATGGATCTAGGACCATTCCTCCGGACCGTACCCCTCCCACTCCACGAGATACTGGAGACCCCCCATCCGACGTCTCGAGTCCAAGATGGTCCTGACCATGTACGCCGTAGCTCCCTCGATGTCCAGAGGGGGCGGAGGGGTCTCTCCTATCTCACCTTCTTGGAGTGGACCAGCTACCACCGGCCTGAGAAGAGACACATGGAACGAGGGGTTAATATTCTTATAATCAATAGGCAGTTGTAACCTGTAACACACCTCGTTCAATCTCCTCAGGACTTTAAAGGGCCCCACAAACCGCCGACCCAGCTTCCGGCAGGGCAGGCGGAGGGGCAGGTTTCGAGTCGAGAGCCAGACTCGATCTCCCGGTGCGTACACCGGACCCTCACTGCGGTGGCGATCGGCGCTCGCCTTCTGTCGACGGATGGCCCGCTGCAGATGGACATGAGCAGCGTTCCACGTCTCCTCCGAGCGCCGAATCCATTCGTCCACCGCAGGGGCCTCGATCTGGCTCTCGTGCCATGGTGCCAGGACCGGCTGATACCCCAACACACACTGGAAAGGGGTTAGATTAGTGGAGGAGTGGCGGAGAGAGTTCTGTGCCATCTCTGCCCAGGGGAGATACCTAGACCACACCTCCGGCCGGCCCTGGCAATAGGACCTCAGAAACCAACCCACATCCTGGTTGACTCGTTCTACCTGCCCATTGCTCTCTGGGTGGTAACCCGAGGTAAGGCTCACCGAGACCCCCAAGCGTTCCATGAACGCCCCCCAGACTCTGGAGGTGAACTGGGGACCTCGATCAGACACTATATCCTCGGGCACCCCATAGTGCCGGAAAACGTGGGTAAATAGGGCCTCAGCGGTCTGTAGGGCAGTAGGGAGACCCGGCATTGGGAGGAGACGACAGGCCTTAGAAAACCGATCCACAACGACCAAAATAGTGGTATTCCCCTGGGAGGGGGGAAAGTCAGTCACAAAATCCACCGAGAGGTGGGACCATGGTCGTTGTGGAATGGGCAGGGGATGTAACTTTCCCCTGTGCAAATGTCTAGGCGCCTTACACTGGGCGCACACCGAGCAGGAGGAGACATAAACCCTCACATCCCTAGCTAACGTTGGCCACCAGTATTTCACTGTCACGATCGTTGACACATGATGAAGCTGACCAAGGCACAGCGTTGAAGGTGAACATATTATTTATTTAGAATGATCACACGATCAAAACAACAACGATAACGTGACGTCTACGGTATAACACAAACCAAATCAGAACAAGATCCGACAAAGAATAGCTGAAAACAGCCTACCTAAGTATGGCTCCCAATCAGAGACAACGAGCAACAGCTGCCTCTGATTGGGAACCACCCTGACCAACATAGATCTATATGATCTAGAACAAAACCCAAAACATAGAAAACACAACATAGAAGCTACCCCGAGAAACTAAACATAGAAAATCCACACCCTGGCTCAACATTTCAGAGTCCCCAGAGCCAGGGCGTGACAGTATCCCCCCCCCAAAGGCGCGGACTCCGACCACGCCAACATAACACCACAGGGGAGGGACCGGGTGGGCACTCCGCCTTGGCGGCGGATCCGGCTCTGGGCATGATCCCCACTCCCTCTCTAACCCCCCACAGTACCCCTGGTCCGGTCTGGCCCTGCTGGCCGGAGCTGGACTGACCACTGGTGGAGCGGATTGCTCTAGCTCCGACGTGAAGCATCTGACCGGTGCCGGACCAGCCACCGGTGGAACAGGCACGGGCCGTGCCGGACTGACGACGCACACCACTGGCTTGGTGTGGGGAGCAGGAGCGGGCCGAGCCGGGCTGTCGAAGCGCACCCCTGACTTGGTGCGGGGAACAGGCACGGGCCGTGCCGGACTGACGACGCACACCACTGGCTTGGTGTGGGGAGCAGGAGCGGGCCGAGCCGGGCTGTCGAAGCGCACCCCTGACTTGGTGCGGGGAACAGGCACGGGCCGTGCCGGACTGACGACGCACACCACTGGCTTGGTGTGGAGAGCAGGAGCGGGCCGAGCCGGGCTGTCGAAGCGCACCCCTGACTTGGTGCGGGGAACAGGCACGGGCCGAGCCGGACTTACGACGCACACCACTGGCTTGGTGTGGGGAGCAGGAGCGGGCCGAGCCGGGCTGTCGAAGCGCACCCCTGACTTGGTGCAGGGAGCAGGAACGGGCCGAGCCGGACTGACGACGCACACCACTGGCTTGGTGTGGGGAGCAGGAGCGGGCCGAGCCGGGCTGTCGAAGCGCACCCCTGACTTGGTGCGGGGAGCAGGAACGGGCCGAGCCGGGCTGACGAAGCGCACCACTGACTTGGTGCGGGGAGCAGGAACGGGCCGCGCCGGGCTGACGAAACGCACCACTGACTTGGTGTGAGTGGCAGGAACAGGCCGGACCGTACTGGGAACACACACCACTGGCCCTACGTGGGGATCAGGAACAGGCCGGACCGGACTGGCAACACACGCCTGTACCTCTCGCCGTGCCTCTACAACCTCCTTCCCCCTGGTGACCAGTGACTCCCGTAACCTGGCGTCCTCCTGCTGCCCCGTCGTCCACGGCGTTAGCCCCCCCTAAAAAATGTATGGGCTTCACTCCTACCCGTGGCCAAGGCCTCCATCCCTCTTGCCAGACTCGCACTCATCTTCTCCCACGTCCATCCTCTCTCCTCGTCACGCTGCTTGATCCAGTCAAGGTGGGATCTTCTGTCACGATCGTTGACACATGATGAAGCGGACCAAGGCGCAGCGTTGAAGGTGAACATATTATTTATTTAGAATGATCACACGATCAAAACAACAACGATAACATGACGTCTACGGTATAACACAAACCAAATCAGAACAAGATCCCACAAAGAATAGCTGAAAACAGCCTACCTAAGTATGGCTCCCAATCAGAGACAACGAGCAACAGCTGCCTCTGATTGGGAACCACCCTGACCAACATAGATCTATATGATCTAGAACAAAACCCAAAACATAGAAAACACAACATAGAAGCTACCCCGAGAAACTAAACATAGAAAATCCACACCCTGGCTCAACATTTCAGAGTCCCCAGAGCCAGGGCGTGACATTCACGCTAAGGCAGTGCACTGTCCGGCCAATACCTGGATGTCCAGAGGAGGGTGATGTATGAGCCCAATAAATAAGGCGGTCACGAACCTCGAGCGGAACGTACGTCCGCCCCACCGGACACTCTGGGGGAGTAGGGTCGGTATGCAGTGCCCGCTCGATCTCCGCATCGACCTCCCACACCACCGGAGCCACCAGACAAGACTCCGGCAGTATGGGAGTAGGCTCAATGGACCTCTCCTCTGTGTCATACCGCCGGGACAGGGCGTCTGCCTTACCGTCTGGGACCCTGGGATGTATGTGATCTTAAAAACAAACCGGGTCAGGAACATGTTCCACCTAGCCTGACGAGGGTTCAATCTCCTAGCTGCCCGGATGTACTCCAGGTTACGGTGGTCAGTCAGAATGAGGAAAGGGTGTTGAGCCCCCTCAAGCCAATGCCTCCACACCTTTAGGGCCTGGACTACAGCTAACAGCTCCCTGTCCCCTACGTCATAATTGCGCTCCGCCGGGCTGAGCTTCTTAGAATAGAACGCACAGGGGCGGAGTTTAGGTGGCGTGCCGGACCGTTGCGACAGGACTGCCCCAATACCGGCCTCGGACGCGTCTACCTCAACTTGGAATGGTAAAGCGGGGTCAGGATGCGCCAGCACCGGAGCCGAAGTGAACAGGTTCTTAAGTTTACCAAACGCCCTGTCCGCCTCAGCTGACCACTGCAAACGCACCGGACCCCCCTTTAGCAGGGACGTAATGGGAGCTGCCACCTGTCCAAAGCCCCGGATAAACCTCCGGTAGTAATTAGCAAAACCCAAAAACTGCTGCACCTCTTTTACAGTGGTTGGAGTTTGCCAATTACGCACGGCCGACACACGGTCAACCTCTATCTTCACACCAGACGCAGACAACCGATAACCCAAAAAGGAGACGGACTCCTGGAAGAACAAGCATTTCTCTGCCTTGACATACAAGTCATGCTCCAACAGCCTCCTCAACACTCGGCGCACCAGGGCTACATGCTTGGCTCGTGTAGAAGAGTACACTAGGATGTCGTCAATGTATACTACCACACCCTGCCCATGCATGTCCCGGAAAATCTCGTCAACAAAGGATTGGAAGACTGAAGGAGCATTCATTAACCCGTATGGCATGACGAGATACTCGTAATGACCCGAGGTGGTGCTAAATGCTGTTTTCCATTCATCCCCCTCCTTAATGCGCACCAGATTGTACGCGCTCCTGAGATCCAACTTTGTGAAGAACCGCGCTCCGCGTAATGACTCCGTCATAGTCGCAATCAGAGGAAGAGGGTAACTGTACTTAACCGTGATCTGATTGAGACTACGGTAATCAATACACGGGCGCAAACCCCCGTCCTTCTTCTTCACAAAGAAGAAACTCGAGGAAACCGGGGAAGTGGAGGACCGTATGTATCCCTGTGCCAAGGACTCGGCTATGTAAGTCTCCATAGCCGCTGTCTCCTCTTGAGACAGGGGATACACACGACTCCGCGGAAGTGCCGCTCCCGTTTGGAGATCTATCGCACAATCCCCCTGTCTATGAGGTGGTAGCCGTGTTGCCCTAGTTTTGCTGAACACAAGTGCTAAATCCTCATATTCAGGGTGAATGCGCATTGCGGGCACTTGGTTCGGACTCTCCACCGAGGTCGCCCCTAAGGAAACACCTAGACATCTCCCTACACACTGGGCAGACCACTCCATAAGAGCCCTCTGTTGCCACGCAATGGTAGGTTCATGGGCACTTAACCAGGGAAGCCCCAGCACCACGGGATACGCAGGAGAGTCGATCAGATAAAACTGAATGATCTCCTCATGACCCCCCTGCGTCGTCATCTTAAGTGGTGCTGTGACTTCTCTGATCAACCCCGACCCCAGCGGCCGGCTGTCTAGGGCATGAACAGGAAAATGGGGCTTCTACCGGCCGAAGGGGAATTCCTAACCTATAACAAAATTCACGATCAACAAAATTCCCAGCTGCGCATGAATCTACTAGCGCCTTATGCTGGGAATGAGGTGCCACCTGTGGAAATCTCACAGGTATACACAGGTGACCAACAGAGAGCTCTGGGTAAGTGGGGCGCCTACTCACCTGAAATGACTCCCCAGTGCGTGACCTGTTGTCCCCTCTCCCAGGAGACCCTCCCCAGCACCTAGCCGCAGTGTGTCCTCCACGGCCACAGTTGGTGCAGGGGACGGCCCCCCTCGGGTTCTCTCCCCTCCTCTCCCTAGCGCCAGCACCCCCGAGCTCCATGGGAATCGGCTCGGAGGTGCTGGAGGGTGGAATGGACGACCCCCACTCGGGACGTCCGCGGGTAGCCAGCAGGGTGTCGAGACGGATGGAAATGTCCACCAACTGGTCGAAGGATAGGTTGGTGTCCCTGCAGGCCAGCTCACGACGAACGTCCTCTCGTAGACTACACCGGTAATGGTCGATGAGGGCCCTCTCATTCCACCCCGCATCCGCCGCTAGAGTCCGGAACTCCAGGGCGAACTCCTGTGCACTCCTCTTCCCCTGTCGGAGGTGGAACAGACGCTCCCACGCCGCCTTCCCCTCAGGTGGATGATCGAACACAGCCCTGAAGCGGCGGGAGAACTCTGCGTAGGTGATGGTGGCGGCGTCTATTCCCCTCCATTCG
This sequence comes from Coregonus sp. 'balchen', assembly GCA_902810595.1. Taxonomy (NCBI): domain Eukaryota; kingdom Metazoa; phylum Chordata; class Actinopteri; order Salmoniformes; family Salmonidae; genus Coregonus; species Coregonus sp. 'balchen'. The sequence goes on along the minus strand of LR778274.1, from coordinate 5,337,959 downwards.
GCGTTGGCCCACTCCAATGCCTTGCCGGATAGACAGGAGATGAGGGCGGAAACGCTCTCGTATCCCGAGGGCGCCGGGTGTATGGTGGCCAGGTAGAGTTCCACCTGCAGGAGGAACCCCTGACACCCGGCTGCAGAACCATCATATGCCCTCGGGAGCGAGAGCCGAATGCCACTGGGTTCCGGTGCTGGGAGAGGAGGACTGGCCGATGGTGATGGTAAGGTGTGCGAAGGCGTGGGCACCTCTCCTGTAACCAACCGGCGCAGAGTGTTGGACACCTCGTTCATGGCGGCCCCAAGTTGCCGGATCATGGCGTCTTGGTCGCTGATCCGATCCTCCAGCGACTTGGGTGCCGCCGCTGCTCCTGCTGACTCCATATCGGGTGTGTTGTTCTGTCAATGGCTGAGGTGAATGTGGTGTGGGAGTCAGGCGCAGGACACCGAAGCTTAGTCCAACAAAGTTTACTTGTGCAACACAAGGCACAATACAAATCAACGGCCTCAACATAAACCAGAGGCGAGCGATTACGCAAACTCTGCGTAAACTACAAAAACAACAAACAGAGAAAACACGCAGCACTAACAGACAGGCGAATAACAACACACAAACTAACCAACACAAAACAGGCAACTTATAGGACACATAATCAGACACAAACGGACACAGGTGCAATAGACAGACAAAAGCAATCAAACACTGAAACATCTAACGGTGGCAGCTAGTACTCCGGGGACGGCGAACGCCGAAGCCTGCCCGAGCAAGGAGGAGGAGCAGCCTCGGCAGAATCCGTGACAGCATGGCCAATGTTGAATGTTTATCATTTTAAACTTGGAAAAGAGCCCCTTAATCCCAGATTTGGGACCACTCTGCCACTCCACTGAATAGCAGGCTAGTGATTGCTTTGCTATGCTTGCAGTTAGCCACTGTCACTGATTCCTACCAAACCACTCATTGTTGAATTTGCGATTTCCAACTTGTTGTGTAATGTTTATGTCCAATGGCCGATGGGCACCGATACGTTTTATCTATAATTTATCTTCATTATTTCTCTTCATATGACAAGGATTAAAAAGGATTTGCCAGTAGATTGTCGACTTGATTCATGATGATGACTGCTAGCTAAGATTTTGAAAGTATGATGATGACATGATCAGTCCAATCAAAGCTACTGTACATATAATGTGATCTGTCGTCATTTTATCTGTAGCCAATGACCTTGAGCCTTCTTGGATGGGCACTTCTAATGTAACTCTATGGCAGCACCCAAGGGGCTTGAATTTTTGAAGTCTACCCTTAGACTTGGCAGTGATGTAGTGTCCCCATGAGTGACAGAACAGTGAGCCAATCACGGCACAACACTCTGTATTTTCTGCTGGCTTGCACCACCACAGAAAGCACTGAGCTAGGCTGAAACACCTGCATTTTGGAGCTGTCTTACTCAAGAAAAACAAAAAAGAGACCATGTTTGTTTCCGGCTTTATTAACTCAATGATATATTATTTTTTTTACATTGTTTGCAAAGTGATATTTTGTATTTCAAGTTCAACGGGGTAGGGACGTCCCAAGGATCCCGGATAGCACAGAACTTTTATTAACGTCTACATTGGTATAGTATATTATATTACAGACACCGTAATGCATACTTAAAAACGATATTAACTGAACTGAACATGAACATATATTTTTTTACAAAAACATATTCCTTAAAATATATTTTAGAGCGTATGAATGTTACTGTCCCCACTACAACAACAAATACTTAAATACATGTAATTTGGTCCTAGAAACATTTGGTTGAAATACTGTAGAATTCCACTCATTCCTATGGAGGACTGCTCCTACTGGGGAGTGCCAATATGTCCGACCGGTGGTTTCAAAGCCCCTCATTGGCCAATACATAGCATCAGCAAACCAGGGTTTATATACATCATTGGTTTCTATCTGTTCAATCTGACCTTTTTTTCAAACTGTGCTTTGTCAACTTATAACGGACACCATTTAGAAGTGAAATACTGGTGTTACTATAGTATTAGTACATTAAAACACTTAGTAGTACAGCATACATACATCTTTAAACACATTATATAGATGTTCTGGTACTTGTCTACAAGGTGGAATAACAAGTTAATCACATATCAAATAAGCATAACTTCCTCATGTTTCCCCCAACTGCAGTGTATGATATACCATTTCGAAGCTTTGAGGCCCTACTTTGATAAAATGTACAAAACGCCAATCTTAGAAATGGTACATAAGAGCCACATGGGAAATGCAATAAGCAGAATGCACGATTGGTACATACAATAGAATGGAAGTAAAACATTGAAATATGATTAATAACTGTAAAAACTTTATGAAAATGGTACGTTGTTCAATTGTGAAATGCACTATACAGCAGAATGCGTATTTTAAGCATTCAAGTTTGCGAAATTTAATGGTAAAGCTGTGCATGTCGCTCAAACGTAAATTAGACGATGTTTTTGCCTGTAGCCCAGTTAATGGATGTATTGTATTGCTGAAAACCCAGGGGACACACGCCTTTTAATAATGGTTAAACAAATGCCTGTTGTAAAATTAACACAATGAATGTACGCTTATCAATACATTTAAAACAGTGAATATGGAATGTCACCTGTGGATGTGTTTGTGTCTGATGGGTTGTTGTACGTGAACTGAAAAGTAACACTAAGCCATCAATTGGCTGTCATGGATTGTAGTGTGATTAGCTATGATGTATTTACACCCCTTCAGTGAACCACCATACATAAGAATCATAAAAATCACATGTGAATGAAGAAAAATACACTATCAGTTGGTGTGTACACACTAACCAAAGTTTGTCTACATATGCTGTGCGTTGTCAATATGGCAAAATGGTGGGTGGTGGAAACAGGCATTAGTTAGTGTGAATGCAGTGCACAATAAACCAAACCTGATCATGCAAACAAATGCTAGAATTCCGAATTGGGATCAGTATCAGTGTCTTTTATCATTATGATCAAAATAAAAACGAGTTACATCAGTATGGGCTGTGTGGACCATGGTTCATTTCTTGTTAGGGTTATGGAGTAAGTGTGGATTGGGTCTTGTAGTGGGGTTGTTGTATCACACGCATTGTGAAGAAAAGTTGGAACACCTTTGGGCCGGGGCAGCGGACCTGCAAAGGGGGGGCAATTTAAGAAGGACACCTTTGGAAATGGGATAAGGGAAAATGTTTGACAAACTATGTATTGCCATCCTCCTTTAAAAACCCCTTTTAAGGCAGTGTCTTTTCCCGGTCCCGTTTCCCTTTTCCCAAAAAAAACCCCCCGGGTTTCCCCCCCTGCCGTTTGAATCCCAAACTGGGCCCATTACCCGGTCCCGTTTGCTTCGACCAACCCTTGTGGTCAAACCCGGAAGCTGGCCCTTCGACCAAGCTGGTGCTCGACCGGGGTTAAATTGCCCAAAGTAAATGTTAAAAAGGGGGCCCGCCTGTTGCCCATTTCCCCAACAACTGCGATTTTACCCCGGCTTTCCTCTCCTCGCACAAGCCACTTTTGAAAGCCGGCCGCCGCTTAAATTCCTAAACCAGCACGGTTTGTGCTCGCCGCCCGGCTGTTTTCCCTTTTTTGCCCCAAACCTTCGGCCGGCCCCACGGCCTTTGCTTTGGCCGTATTATTTCCCCCCGGCTGGCCCTTTCCCCCAACCTGTTTGTGGTCCCCCTCAGGCTTTACTCTTTACAAGCTATGGTGTGGCACCCGGCCCCCGGGTTTGTGCCGTGGTGGGTTTCTTTTGGCCGGCCCCGGGCTTTTTTCCCTGACAACTACTTTGCCCTTTTGGCCGGCCTGTCCCGCTCGTCGCCCAAACTACTTGGCTCCCAGCCGGGGCTTAACCCTGCTGAAATTTATTTTCCCCCAGGCCCCCCGCCCCTGTCCCCCATCCAAAGCCAAAGGAATGAAGAAACCCGCTGTTTGTTTTCACAACCTACTTGGTAGGGGCTATTGTCCTGACCAATGGGGTTGAGTCCGCCGGGGCCGTCACTCTGAACCAACAAGGTGGGTAAAAACCGGCGGGTTCCCCCAAAGTTTAAGGTTTTCGTAAGGCCGGGCCGGGTTTTCTCTGAAAAAACCCTTGCTCCCCAAAAACCTGGGCCTGATGTCACAAACCGGGGCTCGTTTTTGTTTTTTTTTTTTGTGCTCTTTTATGCCCGGACTCTATAGTTGAGCAAGGGTGTGTATTTCTAGGTATTGTATTTCTGTGTTGGCCAGAGTGGTTCCCCCAATCAGAGGCAACGAGTGTCAGCTGTGCTGGGTTGTCTCTGATTGGGAGCCATATTTATAGAGGCTGTTTTCCCACAATAGTTGTGGGATCTTGTTCTAGTTGGTTTGTGTTAGACCGTTGACTGTCACGTTACGTTTGTTGTTTTGTTCGAGTGTTTACTCTCTTTATTAAAGATGTTTGCCTGCAACGCTGCGCCTTGGTCTACTCTCTCTAACGATGTGACAGAAGATCCCACCATACCAGGACCAAGCAGCGTGTCCAGGAGCAGGCGGCCTGGACATGGGAGGAAGCGCCGGGAAAGGAGCTGGAGAGGTTGTCGATGGCCCAGGTGGGCAAATCGTGGTCCTGGGAGGACATGCTCGGGGGCAAAGGGCCATGGGCGAGGATTAAGGCCCTGGCGAGAGAGGAGCAACGGCGTCAACAGTGTCGTCGTCGGACGGACGAGAGGCAACCCCAGAAATATTTTAGGGTGGGGCACACGGCATAGGCGACTGGGCAGCAGGAGGCTGCCACAGGGCGAAATGGGAGACGAGGAGAGAAGGCCACCGGGTTACGGGAGCCATTGGCGAGAGGAGGGAAGGAAGTTGGAGAGGCACGGCGAGAGGTACTGAGGTGTATTGCCAGTCCGGTCCGGCCCGTTCCTGATCCCCGTTTAAGGCCAGTGGTGCGTGTTCCCAGTACGGTCCGGCCTGTTCCTGTTCCTCGCACCAAGCCTACGGTGTGCGTCGCCAGCCCGGCTCGGCCTGTTCCTGCCCCTCGCACCAAGCCTACGGTGCGAGTCGTCAGCCCGGTCCGGCCTGTTCCTGCTCCTCGCACCCAGCCTGCAGGTGTGCGTTCGCAGCCCGGCCCGGCCGGTCCCATGCTCCTCGCACCAAGCCCGGTGTGGTAGCCAGCCCGGCCGCCCTGTCCTGCCCATCGCCACCAAGCCTACGGTTGAGAGTCGTCAGCCGGCGGGCCGTTCAGGTTCCTCGAACCAAAGGCTACGGTGTGCGTCGCCAGCCGGCACGGCTGTCCATGCTCCCTCGCACCAAGGCTCGGGTGTGCGTAGCAGTCCGGCAAGGCCGGTTCCTGCCCCTCGAACCAAAGGCCTACGGTGTGCGTGCCAGCCCGGCCTGGCCCTGTTCCCATGCTCCTCGCACCAAGCCTACGGTGTGCGTCGCCAGCCCGGCCCGGCCTGTTCCTTGCTCCTCGCCACCAAAGCCTACAGGTCCTGTGCGTCGCCAGCCCGGCACGGTCTGTTCCTGCCACTCACACAAGCCTACGGTCGTGCGTCGCCAGGCACGGTCGGCCGTTGCTGCTCCACGCACCAAGCCAGGGGTGCGCATCGTCAGCCCGGTCAGGCCCGTTCCTGCTCCACGCACCAGGCCAGGCCATATTCTATGTATTGTATTTCTGTGTTGGCCAGAGTGGTTCCCAATCAGAGGCAACGAGTGTCAGCTGTTGCTGGTTGTCTCTGATTGGGAGCCATATTTATAGAGGCTGTTTTCCCACAATAGTTGTGGGATCTTGTTCTAGTTGGTTTGTGTTAGACCGTTGACTGTCACGTTATCGTTTTGTTGTTTTGTTCGAGTGTTTACTCTCTTTATTAAAGATGTTTGCCTGCAACGCTGCGCCTTGGTCTACTCTCTCTAACGATCATGACACCTGACTTGAGTCTGCTGACGCAGCACTTTCTTTAGATTTTACATCCGTCTAAATATTCTACAGAAACAAGAGAGAAAAAGAGAGGAAAGTGAAAGATGAAAAATATGAAAGTTTGGTGAGAGAAAAGGAGAAGTGACGGAGCTGTGTCAGGGTAATAAGAAGGAATCCACCTAACACTCCACGATGGAACCATGTGACTTCTTAAAGTCCTATGCAGTTTCTTGTTAACCACATGATCTTGGTTAACCTATTGTAAGCCCTACAAGGCCTTACAACAGGCTAGCTACCCAGTTATCAACAAGCACTCAGCAGGCAGGTGGCTCTCCAACAGGCTAGCTACCCAGTTATCAACAACCACTCAGCAGGCAGGTGGCTCTCCAAGAGCTAGCTACCCAGTTAGCAACAAGCACTCAGCAGGCAGGTGGCTCTCCAACAGCTAGCTACCCAGTTATCAACAACCACTCAGCAGGCAGGTGGCTCTCCAAGAGCTAGCTACCCAGTTAGCAACAAGCACTCAGCAGGCAGGTGGCTCTCCAACAGCTAGCTACCCAGTTATCAACAAGCAATCAGGAGGCAGGTGGCTCTCCAACAGGCTAGCTACCCAGTTATCAACAAGCACTCAGCAGGCAGGTGGCTCTCCAAAATGATTTGGGCAGCGAGACAGCAGACTTGCTCACCGGCCTTACTGACAGGGCGCCCGCTTTTAGATGCAAATCATCCTGCCAGATACAAATCATCCTGCCAGATACAAATCAACCCGCCAGATACAAATCAACCCGCCAGAGATGCAAATCACGTCATAGGCTAACTAGCAACTCTAAATTAAGCTTGCAAACCTACAATAGGCTACCAAGTTGCTGTAAATTAAGCTATCGACCCTCCAATAGGCTACCAAGTCAGTGTAAATTAAGCTATCGACCCTACAATAGGCTAACTAGCAAGTCTAAATGAAGACAGCACCCCTACAATAGGCTATAGGCTAGCTAGCAACCCTATGTCAAAGAGAAAGCTGTATTTTTACAAGTGATGAAAACTTGGGAATGACAAATGCGTTACAGGATGCTGACGCACTGACTGCAGGATGTCAAATCCATTAAAGTGTAGGGGGAATGTTTAACGTTGCATCCAGAATGATTAGGATGTTACCAGCTATGCCTGTCATGGACATTTCGGTGAATCTGTTGTTGGCTAAAACCATTCTAGCACCCTCCTCCTGAACAGGGTTCAACAACCAGTTACTGAGTTACTGTAGGTCGGGACAGGAAAAGGGTGAGAAAGTTCAGAACCAAGTTTGAACACTGAACATTGTTATATAATGGCAGTTGACAGGGCTTTAAATAAGGTATAGACACATTTTGCCTTGCCACATTCAGCCTTCCAAGCTTACCAAGCTTTAGAATGTTGGAGTAGCTGAACATTCAACCATAAATTTAAGTATAAACTATACTCGTGTAGCTTATGTGCTTGAGAGAGGGGAAATGAAACTCTTCTATGCAGCATTCTGTAACTTGAACTTTCAGTTTGACTTGAGCTTGACCACATGTTAACCACGTTACCTCATATCTGAACCTACCATCCAGTGGTATATTAGTTCATAATTGTTAGGCTAAATAAGGTAAAGGAAATGCTGATGTTGACACGAAAGGTGGGGTCGCTTAGACTATAAAAAACTTGTGGACACGTTACTCCAATCTGACATGTCATGCTCATTCATTAGGTTGACGTAACAAACCAATATAACTTAGTTGTATGTATCCGTTTTCAACTCTCAAAGACTGTGGTAAGATTTATTTTCTCTATTTCACCAGATATTATTATTTTATGCATTGTCTAATTATTTTGTAATATGTTAGAGTCTCTGGGATACTAAGTAGGTGAACTGTAACTGGGACAAAGTACACATCTACAATGCATTCGGAAAGTATTCAGACCCCTTGACTTTTTCCACATTTTGTTACGTTACAGCCTCTGAAATGTATGAAATAGTTTTTTCTCCTCATCAATCTACACATAATATCCTATAATGACAAAGCAAAAACAGGTTAAAAAAAAAACTGAAATATACATTTACATAAGTATTCAGACCCTTTACTCAGTACATTGTTGAAGCACCTTTGGCAGCGATTACAGCCTTGAGTCTTCTTGGGTATAATGCTACAAGCTTGGCACACCTGTATTTGGGGAGTTTCTCTGATTCTTCTCTGCAGATCCTCTCAAGCTCTGTCAGGTTGGATGGGGAGCATCGCTGCACAACCATTTTCAGGTCTTTTTCAGGTCTCTCCAGAGATGTTCGATTGGGTTCAAGTCTGGGCTCTGGCTGGGCCACTCAAGGACATTCAGAGTCTTGTCCCGAAGCCACTCCTGCGTTGTCTTGACTGTGTGCTTAGGGTCGTTGTCCTGTTGGAAGGTGAACCTTCGCCCCAGTCTGAGGGCCTCAGTGCTCTGGAGCAGGTTTCCATCAAACATCTCTCAGTACTTTGCTCTGTTCATCTTTCCCTCAAGCCTGACTGGTCTCCCAGTCCCTGCCACTGAAAAACATTACCACAGCATGATGCTGCCACCACCATGCTTCAACGTAGGGATGGTGCCAGATTTCCATCAGACGTGACGCTTGGCATTCAGGCTAAATAGTTCAATCTTGCTTTCATCAGACCAAAGAATCTTGTTTCTCATAGTCTGAGAGTCCTTAAGGTGCCTCTTGGCAATCTCCAAAGTGGGCTGTCATGTGCCTTTTACAAAGGAGTGGCTTCCGTCTGTCCACTCTACCATAAAGGCCTGATTGGTGGAGTGCTGCAGATATGGTTGTCCTTCTGGAAGGTTCTCCCATCTCCACAGAGGAACTCTGGATCTCTGTCAGAGTGACCATCGGGTTGTTGGTCACCTCCCTGACCAAGGCTCTTCTCCCCCGATTGCTCAGTTTGGCCAGGTGGCCAGCCATAGGAAGAGTCTTGCTGGTTCCAAACTTCTTCTATTTAAGAATGATGGAGGCCACTGTGTTCTTGGGGACCTTCAATGCTGCAGACATTTGTTGGTCCCGGCCCGGTTCCTGCCCCTCGCACCAAGCCTACGGTGCGAGTCGTCAGCCCGGCCCGGCCTGTTCCTGCTCCTCGCACCAAGCCTACGGTGTGCGTCGCCAGTCCGGCCCGGCCTGTCCCTGCTCCTCGCACCAAGCCTACGGTGTGCGTCGCCAGCCCGGCCCGGCCTGTCCCTGCTCCTCGCACCAAGCCTACGGTGTGCGTCGCCAGCCCGGCCCGGCCCGGCCTGTTCCTGCCCCTCGCACCAAGCCTACGGTGCGAGTCGTCAGCCCGGCCCGGCCTGTTCCTGCTCCTCGCACCAAGCCTACGGTGTGCGTCGCCAGCCCGGCCCGGCCTGTCCCTGCTCCTCGCACCAAGCCTACGGTGTGCGTCGCCAGCCCGGCCGGCCTGTCCCTGCTCCTCGCACCAAGCCTACGGTGTGCGTCGCCAGCCCGGCCCGGCCTGTCCCTGCTCCTCGCACCAAGCCTACGGTGTGCGTCGCCAGCCCGGCCCGGCCTGTCCCTGCTCCTCGCACCAAGCCTACGGTGTGCGTCGCCAGCCCGGCCCGGCCTGTTCCTGCTCCTCGCACCAAGCCTACAGTGTGCGTCGCCAGCCCGGCCCGGCCTGTTCCCGCTCCTCACACCAAGCCTACGGTGTGCGTCGCCAGCCCGGTCCGGCCCGTTGCTGCTCCACGCACCAAGCCAGGGGTGCGCATCGTCAGCCCGGTCCGGCCCGTTCCTGCTCCACGCACCAGGCCAGGCCATATTCTATGTATTGTATTTCTGTGTTGGCCAGAGTGGTTCCCAATCAGAGGCAACGAGTGTCAGCTGTTGCTGGTTGTCTCTGATTGGGAGCCATATTTATAGAGGCTGTTTTCCCACAATAGTTGTGGGATCTTGTTCTAGTTGGTTTGTGTTAGACCGTTGACTGTCACGTTATCGTTTTGTTGTTTTGTTCGAGTGTTTACTCTCTTTATTAAAGATGTTTGCCTGCAACGCTGCGCCTTGGTCTACTCTCTCTAACGATTGTGACAGAAGATCCCACCATACCAGGACCAAGCAGCGTGTCCAGGAGCAGGCGGCCTGGACATGGGAGGAAGCGCCGGGAAAGGAGCTGGAGAGGTTGTCGATGGCCCAGGTGGGCAAATCGTGGTCCTGGGAGGACATGCTCGGGGGCAAAGGGCCATGGGCGAGGATTAAGGCCCTGGCGAGAGAGGAGCAACGGCGTCAACAGTGTCGTCGTCGGAGGGACGAGAGGCAACCCCAGAAATATTTTAGGGTGGGGCACACGGCATAGGCGACTGGGCAGCAGGAGGCTGCCACAGGGCGAAATGGGAGACGAGGAGAGAAGGCCACCGGGTTACGGGAGCCATTGGCGAGAGGAGGGAAGGAAGTTGGAGAGGCACGGCGAGAGGTACTGAGGTGTATTGCCAGTCCGGTCCGGCCCGTTCCTGATCCCCGTTTAAGGCCAGTGGTGCGTGTTCCCAGTACGGTCCGGCCTGTTCCTGTTCCTCGCACCAAGCCTACGGTGTGCGTCGCCAGCCCGGCTCGGCCTGTTCCTGCCCCTCGCACCAAGCCTACGGTGCGAGTCGTCAGCCCGGTCCGGCCTGTTCCTGCTCCTCGCACCAAGCCTGCGGTGTGCGTCGCCAGCCCGGCCCGGCCTGTCCCTGCTCCTCGCACCAAGCCTACGGTGTGCGTCGCCAGCCCGGCCCGGCCTGTTCCTGCCCCTCGCACCAAGCCTACGGTGCGAGTCGTCAGCCCGGCCGGGCCTGTTCCTGCTCCTCGCACCAAGCCTACGGTGTGCGTCGCCAGCCCGGCCCGGCCTGTCCCTGCTCCTCGCACCAAGCCTACGGTGTGCGTCGCCAGTCCGGCCCGGCCTGTTCCTGCCCCTCGCACCAAGCCTACGGTGTGCGTCGCCAGCCCGGCCTGGCCTGTCCCTGCTCCTCGCACCAAGCCTACGGTGTGCGTCGCCAGCCCGGCCCGGCCTGTTCCTGCTCCTCGCACCAAGCCTACGGTGTGCGTCGCCAGCCCGGCCCGGTCTGTTCCTGCCACTCACACCAAGCCTACGGTGTGCGTCGCCAGCCCGGTCCGGCCCGTTGCTGCTCCACGCACCAAGCCAGGGGTGCGCATCGTCAGCCCGGTCAGGCCCGTTCCTGCTCCACGCACCAGGCCAGGCCATATTCTATGTATTGTATTTCTGTGTTGGCCAGAGTGGTTCCCAATCAGAGGCAACGAGTGTCAGCTGTTGCTGGTTGTCTCTGATTGGGAGCCATATTTATAGAGGCTGTTTTCCCACAATAGTTGTGGGATCTTGTTCTAGTTGGTTTGTGTTAGACCGTTGACTGTCACGTTATCGTTTTGTTGTTTTGTTCGAGTGTTTACTCTCTTTATTAAAGATGTTTGCCTGCAACGCGGCCTTTGGCTATCTTCTAAACCCGATTGGGCTGTGACGC
>LR778274.1:5325098-5326489 GCA_902810595.1 Coregonus sp. 'balchen' | reverse complement strand
CCTCACAGACTGTGTTGTGTAGAAACAAAATTGTTGCATCACAGTCCTCACAGCCTGTTTGTGAGGTTACATTGTTTATATGTGCGTGTGTGTGATAGTGTCTGCGTGTGCATGTGTGTGTGTGTGTGTGTGTGTGTGTGTGTGCGTGTGTGTGTGTGTGTAGTAAATTACCCTTAGACGACTAGGAAGAAGCCCTGTGGATTTGTGTGTGTTTGAGACAGATGATGTCTGTGTTTGTGATGACTATAGGGTATGGGGGACACACGCGTACACACACACACACACACACACACACACCGCTGTGATGTTTCTAATGATCCCTACAGCGTAGGGGGCCTCCTACACATCAACACTACAGTAAGTAGATTATCGTCAACACACAAAAACAGGCTAGTGAGTCTGTAGTGTCCCAAATGGCACCCTATTCACTATGTAGTGCACTAGTTTTGACCAGGGCCCTTGGGGCTCACACTTGTTGTTTCTGTACATGGATTTTATCATGTCCCCCTGCTTTCCATCAATTGACAATATATAGCAGACCATCATGCCAAATTGAATCCAATACTTTTTTGAAATCAACAAAGACTTTGCTTTTGTTTTGTTTTGGATGTCAGTCAATTAGGGTGTGTAGGGTGAATACGTGGTCTGTCGTACGGTAATTTGGTAAAAAATACTATTTGATATTTGCTCAGGATGTTGTTTTCACTGAGGAAATGTAGGAGTCTGCTGTTAATGATAATGCAGATGATTTTCCCATGGTAGCTGTTATTGGGGTTGAATTTGTCTCCACTTTTGTGGATTGGGGTGATCAGTCCTTGGTTCCAAATATTGGGGAAGACGCCAGAGCTGAGAATGATGTTAAAGAGTTTAAGTTTAGCCAATTGGAATTTGTTGTCTGTATATTGTATCATTTCATTGAGGATACCGTCAACACCACAGACCTTTTTGGGTTGGAGGGTTTGTATTTTTGTCCTGTAGTTCATTCAATGTAATTGGAGAATCCAGTGGGTTCTGCTGGTCTTTAATAGGTGACTATATGTTTTTTAATTTATTCATGTATATTTTTATGCTGTTTGTTCTTTGATATAAGGCCAAAAAGATTGGAGAAGTGGTTTATCCATACATCTCCGTTTTGGATAGGTAGCTCTTCGTGTTGTTGTTTGTTTAGTGTGTACCAATTTTCCCAGAAGTGGTTAGATTCTATAGATTCTTCAGTTACATTGAACTGATTTCTGATGTGCTGTTTCTTCTTTTTCTGTACTGTATTTCTGTGATGTTGTAGTGTTTCACCATAGTGAAGGCGGTTGGATAGGTTCCTCAATTCCTTTCTTAGGTTTTTGCATTCTTCATCAAACCATTTGTCATTGTTGTTCATTTTCTTAGGTTGTCTG
>LR778274.1:5287598-5315098 GCA_902810595.1 Coregonus sp. 'balchen' | reverse complement strand
AATGTATGCACTCACTAACTGTAAGTTGCTCTGGATAAGAGCATCTGCTAAATTGTAAAAATGTAAATAAATCAAATCAAAAAAATGTTGTCACATACAGGTGTTTAGCAGATGTTATTGCGGGTGTAGCGAAATGCTTGTGCTTCTAGCTCCGACAATGCAGTAATATCTAAGAATTTCACAACATATACCCAATACACACACATCTAAGTAAGGAATGGAATTAACAATATATACATATATGGACGAGCAACGACAGAGCGGCATGGACTAAGATACAGTAGAATATTATAGAAAACAGTATATACATATGAGATGAGTAATGCAAGATATGTAAACATTATTAAGTGACTAGTGTTCCATTTCTTAAAGTGGCCAGTGATTTCTAGAGGCAGCAGCAGCCTCTAATGTGCTAGTGATGGCTATTTAACAGTCCGATGGCCTTGAGATAGAAGCTGTTTTTCAGTCTCTCTGTCCCAGCTTTGATGCACCTGTACTGACCTCGCCTTCTGGATGATAGTGGGGTGAACAGGCAGTGGCTTGGGTGGTTGATGTCCTTGATGATCTTTTTGGCCTTCCTGTGACATAGGGTGCTGTAGGTGTCCTGGAGGGCGGGTAGTTTGCCCCCGGTAATGTGTTTGGCAGACCGCACCACCCTCTGGAGAGCCCTGCGGTTGCGGGCGGTGCAGTTGCCGTACCAGGCGGTGATAGAGTCCGACAGGATGCTCTCAATTGTTCATCTGTAAAAGTTTGTGAGGGTTTTAGGTGCCAAGCCAAATGTATTTAGCCTCCTGAGGTTGAAGAGGCTCTGTTGCGCATTCTTTACCACACTGTCAGCGTGAGTGGACCATTGTGTCGTCTGCAAACTTGATGAACAGGGAGTACAGGAGGGGGCTGAGCACACACCCTTGTGGGGCCCCAGTGTTGAGGATCAGAGAAGTGGAGGTGTTGTTTCCTACCTTCACCACCTGGGGGCGGCCCATCAGGAAGTCCAGGACCCAGTTGCACAGGGCGGGGTTCAGACCCAGGGCCTCGAGCTTAATGATGAGCTTGGATGGGACTATGGTGTTGAATGCTGAGCTATATAATTCAGTAATATTGAAATCAATTACATGATAATTCAATTGAGTTCTATTTAGCTAATTGTAGGCTACAGTCTGTATATACACTACCAGTCAAAAGTTTGGACACACCTACTCATTCAAGGGTTTTTCTTTATTTCTACTATTTTTTATATTGTAGAATAATAGTGAAGACATCAAAACTATTAAACACCTAAAGTTAAACCTAACCTTAAAAGTTCAGAGTTAATGCCTAAACTTAACGTTTAAACACTTTGAAATTTGACTTTTGGAACAACTTCGAAATTTGACGTTTGAGAAACATGTATGAATATCTAATTCTGACGTGAGACTGTGAGAGCTAGATGTAAATGTGAGTGATTATGTATTTATTTCAACTCATACATCATATAGTCTGCATCCCAAAATGCACCTTATTTCCTATATAGTGCACTACTTTTGACCAGGATCCCATAGGGCTCTAGTTAAAGTAGTTCACCACATTAGGGACTAGCGTGCCATTTGGGACGAACACAAAACCTTTCCGTTGGAGCTCATAAATAACAGTAGTTGATTCCATAGCCGCTGGAAGTAGGGGGTGCTGAGAGTGCTATCTCCTGATAAATCATTAAAAAAAACATATACATTTTTATATAAAAACTTTTTTCCACAAAAATGGGTGAACTAGGTCTTTATTGGTCCCGTATCAGCAGACAACAGTACTCCTGAGTACCTCAGAATCTTTCTCTTGATGAGTGGATGAGTACGTCTGTATTTACATCTCATGATATAGGATGTTTACATTGCCACAAACACGGCGCTAGTTGAACACAACAGGGAGTCAACACAAATCCATGTAGTGATTCACACCCACACGTCAACACGTGAAAAGCACCAGGATTACACCTCTATTCAATCACATGCTAATCAACTGTTCGATTTACATACCCTCACTTAGAATACAAGTACTGTATTAAGGTATAATGATTTGCTAACACACCAAGTATCAAGTCTATCATGGTATAGTGTATCATGGTATAGGGCATCATGGTATAGGGTATCATGGTATAGGGTATCATGGTATAGGGCATCATGGTATAGGTTATCATGGTATAGGGCATCATGGTATAGGGCATCATGGTATAGGGCATCATGGTATAGGGCATCATGGTATAGGGTATCATGGTATAGGGTATCATGGTATAGGGCATCATGGTATAGGGCATCATGGTATAGGGTATCATGGTATAGGGTATCATGGTATAGGGTATCATGGTATAGGGCATCATGGTATAGGGCATCATGGTATAGGGTATCATGGTATAGGGCATCATGGTATAGGGTATCATGGTATAGGGTATCATGGTATAGGGTATCATGGTATAGGGTATCATGGTATAGGGCATACATGGTATAGGGCATCATGGTATAGGGCATCATGGTATAGGGTATCATGGTATAGGGCATCATGGTATAGGGTATCATGGTATAGGGCATCATGGTATAGGGCATCATGGTATAGGGTATCATGGTATAGGGCATCATGGTATAGGGCATCATGGTATAGGGTATCATGGTATAGGGTATCATGGTATAGGGCATCATGGTATAGGGCATCATGGTATAGGGTATCATGGTATAGGGCATCATGGTATAGGGTATCATGGTATAGGGCATCATGGTATAGGGCATCATGGTATAGGGTATCATGGTATAGGGCATCATGGTATAGGGCATCATGGTATAGGGTATCATGGTATAGGGTATCATGGTATAGGGCATCATGGTATAGGCCAGGAGTATTCAACTCTTATCCTACGAGGTCCGGAACCTGATGGTTTTTTGTTCTACCTGATAATGAATTGCACACTCCTGGTGTCTCGGGTCTAAATCAGTCCCAGATTACAGGGGAACAATGAAAATCAACAGTGGAACTGGCTTCGAGCTCTAGATTTGAATTTGCCTGGTATTGTGTATCAAGTATCAAGGTATAGTGGACTAGAGAGGGATGTCGAAACTACACTAGTAAAAGTCACGGAGTTCTAGAAGTTTCAGTATCTGTTAGAACGTATGTCCTCTAGAATGATAAGGACAGTTACAGACGTTATATACATCAGTCCTGGATGTATTGCCGCCCATTCCAAAATGTGTCTCTTCAAATAATTTTTTGAGAGCGTGTCCTCTAGATTAGAATGACAAGGACAGTTCTACAAGTCATATACATCAAAGGATGGAAGGATGGAAGTATTGGTGCCCATTACAAAATGTGTCTCTTTATAAAATTATAGTGGTAGGATACAGAGATTTGTGAAGGGAAGGAACCTCATCCATTCCAATGATTTGTCCAACCAGTCAGACGATTTCTCAGTCTAGGAAGCCAGATATGACCTAATCCAAACTCCATTTTGGCTCTGTGTGATATCTTGTTTCTCTGCTCCCCTGACTGAATGAATTGCTGACAGAGAAGCTGGAGGAGCAGACAGAGAGAGGAGGAGAGAAAGTCTTTGAAATGTCTAACCTGTCTGTCTGTCTGTCTGTCTGCCCTCCCTCCCTCAGGAAGGTGTTGGAGGTCTGGGATGTTTTCACCTTCTGATTCAACCTTCACAGAATTACGTGTAATGACAGACACTAACACTGAAAGACAGACAGACAGGCAGACAGAGAGACAGGCAGACAGGCAGATAGGTAGGCATGGTCAGACAGACAGGTAGGTGTCTTGTTTTGTACGCTTTGTACAAAATAATAAAATGCAGGACGACAGGATATTTATAAACGTAGCTCTTTATTAACTAGCTATAACGTGCATGTCCATGTGTCTCTGGCCATGATCATCTTAGAATGACCTCACCACCTGGGTGGTCTTAACCAATCATTGCACAGTATGATGCATCCAATTACAATTCAGTATGGTGACACATATGAATATTACATCCCCCTTCTTTTAAAAAAAAGAAAAAATATGTGGAACAATAAAGCGTTTCTTTTGAATATATGCTCTGTAGTTTGAACTCGAGGTAAGTAACCATTTAAACTGCACCAACTGCATCAACATAACAGACAAACAATGATTCAGCATATTGTTATTTTTAGAACAAATATTTCTCAGCAACTCAGCTTTTCACTGTAGCAATGACATCTCAACATATCAAACAAATACAATACCAAAGCATTTCAAGTTAACTTTCAATAACAAGTTTACAGTCTGGAACTCTTTTAGGGCAGCGATCCGCCTACACCCTTTGACATTTCACAGGTCTAGGACAGCTCTAGGCTTGACCTCTCTTCCTGACCTTGTGTGATATGAAGCTGAGCATGCTTCTGTGTCAGTCAACAGTTCTTGTGGTGTTGCAGGTAAGTATGGTGTATGTTGTGTTGTGTCTGTGTTTAGTCCATCCCGTTCTCTTTCAGGGGAACAGTTCATCTCGTCAGTGTGTTGTTCTTTTGTGTTCAGTAGGTGACGACGATTGCGGCGGTACACCGCTCCTTCTGCGGTGCGAACGTGATATGAACGTTCAGTGTCAGCTGGTTGGATGACGACTGCTGGCTTCCAGTAGCCATGCTCCTGGATTCTAACTGACTCTCCGTCGTTCAGTGGTGGCAGTGGTCTGGCTGACCTGTCGTAGTATCGCTTTTGCAGTTGTTGTCTCTGTGCACGTTTTGCATGCACTTCTTTGTAGCTGACGACCTCAGGTTGCAGCTGCTGGTTGGTGCTGGGAAGGATTGAGCGAAGTCTGCGGCTCATCAACAGCTGGGCTGGTGATTTGAAGTTGTCAACTGGAGTGTTGCGGTATTCAAGGAGACTGAGGTAGGGGTCTCTCTTGTCTGCTTTTGCTTTGTCCATGAGTGATTTAGCGATCTGCACAGATTTTTCAGCAAGGCCATTACTTTGAGGGTAATGTGGGCTTGTGGTGACGTGTGTGAACTCCCATGCTTTTGTGAAGGATTCAAACTCATTTGATTTGTAACAGGGCCCATTGTCAGATATTAAAGTCTCTACAATGCCATGCCTGGCAAAGGCTGCTTTCAGCTTGTGTATCACAGCTGCAGATGTGGTGCGTTGAAGCTTGTCGAGTTCGAAGTATCTGCTGTAGTAGTCCACTGTTATAATGTAGTCCTCGTTGTTCCACGTGAACAGATCGGTTGCCACGACCTGCCAGGGTCGGTCTGGGATACGGTGAGGTAACATTGGCTCTTTGGTGTTCGAGGGGCGTCGTTCAAGACAGGTGGGGCATTTACCAACCATGTCCTCTATTTGTTTGCACATTCCGGGCCAAAACAAAATGTCCCGTGCTCTCTGTTTGCACTTTTCCATGCCCATGTGTCCAGCATGGATCTTTGTCAAAATCTCTTCTCTGAGACTGGTAGGAATGATGATTTTCTCTCCTTTGAAAATGATTCCGTTGATCTGTGATAGTTCGTCACGATGGTTCCAGAACTCTGAGACGCTCTGAGGGCCATTTTCTCCTCTCCTCAGGCCATCCTGACTGTATGACTTTCCTCAGCTGTGTGAGTTGTGTGTCTTTTTCTGTTTCTTCTGCTCGGATCTCCTTCAGTTTTGTGTCACTAACTGGTAAGTTGCTGTACACAGTGTGCACCTGCATGTCCATGCCTTCACTGAGGCTGCTGTCCTTGTAGGTAAGAAACTTCCTGGAGAGTGTGTCTGCGACAGGGATGTCTTTGCCTGGACGGTGAGTGATTGTGAAGTCGTATTTTTGTAGTTGAAGGATCATTCTCTGTAGCCTTGGCGGGGCTGCGGCTAACGGTTTCCTCATGATTGACTCGAGGGGCTTGTGGTCTGATTCCACAATGACTTGTCGTCCATAGACATACTGATGGAAACGCTTACATCCGAACAGAATGGCATACAGCTCCTTTTCGATTTGAGCGTAGTTGATTTCACAGTCTGTGAGAGATTTG
Source organism: Coregonus sp. 'balchen' (assembly GCA_902810595.1). Classification (NCBI taxonomy): domain Eukaryota; kingdom Metazoa; phylum Chordata; class Actinopteri; order Salmoniformes; family Salmonidae; genus Coregonus; species Coregonus sp. 'balchen'. The sequence goes on along the minus strand of LR778274.1, from coordinate 5,309,120 downwards.
GAAGCGTAGCCGATGGGTTTTCCTTCTTGCAGTAGCACTGCCCCTAGTCCATACTTCGACGCGTCCACCTGGAGTCTGAGCTCTTTGTTGGGGTCGTAGTAGGCAAGGATTGGTCCTGGTTCTCTCGTGATCAAGTCTTTCACTTTCTGGAAAGCGATGTCGTGTTGGTTGTCCCAGAGGAACTCACTGGACTGCTTTAGCAGCTGACGCAGGGGTGCATTAGCATTGGAGAGGCTGGGTGCGAACTTGGCTAAGTAGTTGACCATGCCAAGCACTGTTTCCAGCTCTGCGCGGTTCTTTGGTGGCTCCATTTCCTTTATGGCTGAGATCTTCTGCGGATCTGGCTTGATTCCATTCGCTGTGAGAAGATGCCCGAAGTAGCTGACCTCTGTAGCGCCGACTGTGCTCTTCTCGGGGTTGAGCCGGACTCCTCTCTCGCGGGACCTTTGCAGCATCGCGCTGAGGTTTCTGTCGTGTTCCTCTTTGGTTCGACCATAGACAAGGATGTCGTCCACAATTGCCACGACTCCGTCGAGGCCTTCGTACACCTCGTCGATCTTTCGCTGAAACTCGTCTTGGGCTGAGATAATCCCAAAAGGCAGGCGACGGAACCTGTAGCGTCCAAACGGTGTGTTGAACGTTGTGAGCTTAGATGACTCTTCTGTGAGCTTGATAGCCCAGTAGCCTGATCTGGCGTCCATGACACTGAAGTAGCGTGCGCCCGCTAGCTTGTGTGTGATGCCATCTAGCGTCGGTAAGGGGTAATGGGGGCGTTTGATAGCCTTGTTCAAGTCTCTTGGGTCGAGACATACTCTGAGCTTGCCTGTGCGTGGTTTCTCCACCACCACTAACGCGTTGACCCAATCCGTCGGTTCTGTAACCTTGGTGACGATGTCAGATTGCTCCATGCTCTCCAACTCTTTCTTCAGACGGGCGCGGAGAGCAAGTGGAATCTTTCTCGGTGGGTAGACCACAGGGGTTGCGTCTGGGTCAAGGTGAATGGTACATTCTCCTGGGAATAGTCCTATTCCTGTAAAAACATCAGCAAACTCCTCCATGACATTCTCTATCTCTACTGGTGCTGTCACTGATAAAACTAGCTTGATAAGGTCCATGTCTAAACATGCTTTAAGACCTAGCACTGCAGGTGCTCGAGTGTCAACAACGTAAAAGTCCAACATCATGTCCCTTTCCTTGTATTTGCATTTGAGAGTGCATGTGCCTTTTACTGGGAGCTGTTCACCACCATAACCAGTCAGTCTGCACGTGGTGGGCTGTAGCTTACACTCAGATGTCAAGCTTCTGTACTTACTCAGAGGAATAATGTTTACTTGTGCACCAGTGTCTAGTTTGAATTTTAGCTCTGTGCCTTGTCTTCCTATCTCAATGTCAGCAAAGGCTTGCTCTGTCTCTGATATCTGACTTTTCTGTGTCACTGAATCAATAAACAGTTCATCAGCATTTGACTCTTTGATTGACATTTCATCTTCACTCACTGTATGTACTGTTTTTTCCACGGTAAACTCTGCACACTTTTGCAAAGTGATTCCATTTTCCACATTTAGTACACTGTTTGCCTTTAGCTGGGCAATTCCCCTGTTCGCCATGCACTTTGTATCCACAATATCCACATGTTTTGGGGCGTTTGGAGTCTGTGTCGCTCTGTTTTGGAGTTCTGTCTGTCTCCGTTCTGAAACATGCTCTCTGGGCACTGGAGGTGTGCTTTGATGTCTGCCTGACTGCGTGCACTGCTTGTTCACGTGATGCGCTCATGCTGCCGCCTGAAATGGTTTTCATCTGAACCTGTGCTAGCTCGTGAGATCTGGTTATGTCGATAGCTTTGTCCAGCGTTAACTCTGATCCAACATTCAAAGTTTCTCTCTCACTCGCGGTGAGTGTATTCCAAATACAATACGGTCCCTGACCATCTCATCCTTGTTTGCATAATCACAGTCTTTCACAAGCAGACGCAGCTCAGTGACAAACTGTTCAAACGATTCGCTAGCGCCTTGTACTTTCTCATGGAATTTGTACCTAGCGAAAATTGTATTGGTCTTTGGCACAACATATGCTTCAAAACGATCGTAGTATGTTTTCAGTACCTTTGATTCAGCCTCGGTAAGTGTCCATGTGTTGTAAATGTCTCTCCCTTTTTCACCGATCCAGAGGAGCAGGTAGCTGCACTTTTCCTCTTCTCCTCTTTCCTTCAGAGGACCCGTGAACATCAGCTCCACATGCTGTTTGAACTTACGCCATGCATCGGGTAGATTTGTAGACCCCCAATCCATTCGAGGTGAAGGAACTCCAGCAAAATCCATCATTTAGTCCTTTTACTCTGACACCATGTCTTGTTTTGTATGCTTTGTACAAAATAATAAAATGCAGGACGACAGGATATTTATAAACGTAGCTCTTTATTAACTAGCTATAACGTGCATGTCCATGTGTCTCTGGCCATGATCATCTTAGAATGACCTCACCACCTGGGTGGTCTTAACCAATCATTGCACAGTATGATGCATCCAATTACAATTCAGTATGGTGACACATATGAATATTACAGTAGGCAGACAGGCAGACAGACAGGTAGGCAGACAGACGGGTAGGTAGGCATGTCGAGACAGATGGACAGCCAGATAGCCAGACAGACAGACAGATAGGCAGGTAGGCATGTCGAGACAGGCGGATAGACAGACAGACATGCAGGCAGGCAGGCAGGCAGGCAGGCAGGTAGACAGACAGGCAGGCAGGCAGGCATGTCGAGTCTGGCGGATAGACAAACAGAAAGACAGACAGACGGACAGAAAGGCAGACAGGCAGACAGGCAGGCAGGCAGACAAAAGGTTGTTTTAGCCTGAACAAAAAACAATACAAAAACCAGACCCTCAGTCACTTGTCCCTACATTGGCTTGTGTTGATCTCTATGTTCAGTCATTGTGTTTACATTGAATCCTGTCCTGTCTTCTTTTCAGCCAATGAACTGTCCTCTTTTCCTCTGCTGCTGTTGAAAGCCCAGGGCATTCTCCTTCTCTTCAGAGACACAATTGGTTTCGTGCTCTGTCTGTTAACTGTGTCTGTGTGTGTGTGTGTGTGTGTGTGTGTGTGTGTGTGTGACTGTGTTTGTGTTTGTGTGTGCGTGAGTGTATGTGTTTCTCTCTCACTTTCTGTGTGTGTGTGTATGAGTGCAGGTCAAGCCAGACAACGAGTCATTTCTAAATGAATGGGAAGCTGATTGCATCTATTCTCCTCTTCTAACAGTCCTTGAAGTTTTCTATTCTCATCAGGTCTCTATAGACAGCTTGTTGCAGCATACTAATATGTTTATGTATTTCAACATATAAAGAAATAATAAAGAATAACCCCCATCTCCCTCCTCCCTCCCCCCTCTCTCCTTTACCCCATCGCCTCCTCCCTCCCCCCTCTCCCCTTCACCCCATCCCCTCCTCCCTCCCCCCTCTCCCCTTCACCCCATCTCCCTCCTGCCTCCCCCCTCTCCCCTTCACCCCATCTCCCTCCTGCCTCCCCCATCTCCCCTTCACCCCATCCCCTCCTGCCTCCCCCTCTCCCCTTCACCCCATCCCCCTCCTGCCTCCCCCCTCTCCCCTTCACCCCCATCTCCCTCCTCCCTCCCCCCTCTCCCCTTCACCCCATCTCCCTCCTGCCTCCCCCCCTCTCCCCTTCACCCCATTCCCCCTCCCTCCTCCCTCCCCTCCCACCCATCTCCACCGCCATGCTCCCACCCCCTCCCGCGCCCATATCCCCCCCTCCCCCCTTCACCCCAACTCCCTCCTGCCCTCCCCCCTCTCCCCTTCAACCCCCCATCTCCCTCCTTCATCCCCCATCTCCCCTTCACCCCATCACCTCCTGCTTCCCCCCTCACCCCTTCACGCCCCATCCTCCCTCCTGCCTCCCCCCTCTTCCCTTCACCCCCATCTCCCCTCCTGCCTTCCCCCTCTCGCCCTTCACCCCCATCATTCCCTCCTGCCTCCCCCCTCTCCCCTTCCACCCCATCTTCCCTCCTGTCCATCCCCCCTCTCCCCTTCACCACCCATCTTCCCCTTCCTGCCTGCCCCCCTCCCCCCTCTTTCCCTTCACACCCATCCCCCTCCTGCCATCCGCCCTCTCCCCTTCACCCCCCCATCCTCCCTCCTGCCCCCCCCTCCCCACCTCTCCTCTTCACACCCCACCCCCTTCCCTCCCCCTGCCCCTCCCCCCTCTCCCCCCTCTCCCCCCCCATCTCCCTCCTGCCTCCCCCTCTCTTTTCTTTCTCCATAGTAGGATTAGGGCATTAGGAGCTAATCTAGGTTGGTGCTGAGCATTACGAAGGCAACTGCAACAAGATCTCATAGTTTCCCTTCGAAATTCGAAGTATTATGGGTGAATGTTTATTTTTGATGCATTACTTCCGCGTAGTTACAGGGTTAATTCTGCTTGGTTACCGGGTTAATTCCGCTTAGTTAAAGGGTTAAAACAGAAACAACTCAAAGGGTTAAGTTAAGGTCTTCACTCAGAGTGGTTAAGGTTAAGGCTACGGTTCGGGGAAGGCTTTAAACTAAATAATTAATAACAACGTGCTATTACCATCATCAGGTATCATTAGCATTATCCTTATTCTCGTGGCTTGCTAGAGCATCGTGAAATGCCATTGTAAACGTGTTCTTAGCATAGCGCTCCGAGCATCATGAGTTCTCTGCCATTGCAGGGTAATTGTAAAATGTTTTTTGGGTGAGCGCATAGGAAGGAATATATATGACGTTCCTTTTCAAACGCCCGAAAATCGCTGTCTATTTCTAGTGATCGGTCTGGGCAGCACACACACACACACACACACACAGCATTGCAAAGGCAACATGGACTTGTTAACTGACGCCCACTCAGCGCTGGCACTGCCAACCATCTCCATTAATTCCATCCCGGTGTGTGTGAGTATGTGTGTGTGTGTGTGTGTGTGTGAGAATGTGAATGTGTGTGTGTGTGTGTGTACCCATTAATTCCGTCTATCTTCGGCTAGAGTTGCTCACACATGCCAAAGCAGCGGGCATGGAGAAATAGAGGTCTGCACACACACATGCCGGCCTGGAGAAACACAAGGACACATGCATGCAAACCCAATTATCTGAGGCAACACTTCATCAAGAGGCTAATACTGCTTATAAAGCTCTTGAGATGCCTGACATAACCCCTGCCATGACATTTTCACATGCTCTTTCTCTCTCTCTCTCTCTCTCTCTCTCTCTCCTCCTCTCTCTCCTCTCTCTCTCTCTCTCTCTCTCTCTCTCTCTCTCTCTCTCTCCTCTCTCTCTCTCTCTCTCTCTCTTTGTTGCGGTTTCTTTCTCTCTGCACACACACGCACATGACTCTTACATATAAACAAACAAACAAGAATACACAACCTCAAGACAACAACAACAGCATCACATCTGCGTCCCAGATGGCACCCTATTCCCTACATAGTGCACTACTTTAGACCAGAGTCCTATGGGGAATAGGTTGCTATTTGGGATGCAGCCTGTGTCTTCCACTGAGCAGGACTAAAGACGAACACGATGGATGGATAAACTAATGGATGGACGGATGGATGGAAGGATGGATGGAAGGATGAATAGAGCGCAAAACGAGTGCTGAGACACTTGACAACTCCACATCAAACATCAAACAGGTGGAGAGCTCGTTTGCAGTCAGGACTGAATTACAGCAGCAGGTGTGGTGCAGCGATTGCTATCTCCACCACTATCTCCACTACTATCTCCACAACTATCTCCACAACTATCTCCACTACTATCTCCACAACTATGTCCACAACTATCTCCACCACTATCTCCACCACTATCTCCACCACTATCTCCACAACTATCTCCACAACTATCTCCACCACTATCTCCACCATTATCTCCACCATTATCTCCACCACTATCTACACCACTATCTCCACCACTATCTCCACCACTATCTCCACCACTATCTCCACCACTATCTACACAACTATCTCCACCACTATCTCCACCACTATCTCAAATCAAATCAAATCAAATTTTATTGGTCACATGCGCCGAATACAACAGGTGCAGACATTACAGTGAAATGCTTACTTACAGCCCTTAACCAACAGTGCATTTATTTTAAACAAAAAAAGTAAGAATAAAACAACAACAAAAAAAGTGTTGAGAAAAAAAGAGCAGAAGTAAAATAAAGTGACAGTAGGGAGGCTATATATACAGTAAAATAAAGTGACAGTAGGGAGGCTATATATACAGGGGGGTACCGTTGCAGAGTCAATGTGCGGGGGCACCGGCTAGTTGAGGTAGTTGAGGTAATATGTACATGTGGGTAGAGTTAAAGTGACTATGCATAAATACTTAACAGAGTAACAGCAGCGTAAAAAGGATGGGGTGGGGGGGCAGTGCAAATAGTCCGGGTAGCCATGATTAGCTGTTCAGGAGTCTTATGGCTTGGGGGTGGAAGCTGTTGAGAAGTCTTTTGGACCTAGACTTGGCACTCCGGTACCGCTTGCCGTGCGGCAGCAGAGAGAACAGTCTATGACTAGGGTGGCTGGAGTCTTTGACAATTTTGAGGGCCTTCCTCTGACACCGCCTGGTATAGAGGTCCTGGATGGCAGGGAGCTTTGCCCCAGTGATGTACTGGGCCGTACGCACTACCCTCTGTAGTGCCTTGCGGTCAGAGGCCAAGCAGTTGCCATACCAGGCGGTGATGCAACCAGTCAGGATGCTCTCGATGGTGCAGCTGTAGAATTTTTTGAGGATCTGAGGACCCATGCCAAATCTTTTTAGTCTCCTGAGGGGGAATAGGCTTTGTCGTGCCCTCTTCACGACTGTCTTGGTGTGTTTGGACCATGATAGTTCGTTGGTGATGTGGACACCAAGGAACTTGAAGCTCTCAACCTGTTCCACTACAGCCCCGTCGATGAGAATGGGGGCGTGCTCAGTCCTCTTTTTTTTCCTGTAGTCCACAATCATCTCCTTTGTCTTGGTCACGTTGAGGGAGAGGTTGTTGTCCTGGCACCACACGGCCAGATCTCTGACCTCCTCCCTATAGGCTGTCTCATCGTTGTCGGTGATCAGGCCTACCACTGTTGTGTCGTCGGCAAACTTAATGATGGTGTTGGAGTCGTGCCTGGCCATGCAGTCATGGGTGAACAGAGAGTACAGGAGGGGACTGAGCACGCACCCCTGAGGGGCCCCCGTGTTGAGGATCAGTGTGGCAGATGTGTTGTTACCTACCCTTACCACCTGGGGGCGGCCCGTCAGGAAGTCCAGGATCCAGTTGCAGAGGGAGGTGTTTAGTCCCAGGATCCTTAGCTTAGTGATGAGCTTAGAGGGCACTATGGTGTTGAATGCTGAGCTGTAGTCAATGAATAGCATTCTCACGTAGGTGTTCCTCTTGTCCAGGTGGGAAAGGGCAGTGTGGAGTGCGATAGAGATTGCATCATCTGTGGATCTGTTGGGGCGGTATGCAAATTGGAGTGGGTCTAGGGTTTCTGGGATTATGCTGTTGATGTGAGCCATGACCAGTCTTTCAAAGCACTTCATGGCTACAGACGTCAGTGCTACGGGTCGGTAGTCATTTAGGCAGGTTATCTTAGAGTTCTTGGGCACGGGGACTATGGTGGTCTGCTTGAAACATGTTGGTATTACAGACTCAGTCAGGCACATGTTGAAAATGTCAGTGAAGACACTTGCCAGTTGGTCAGCACATGCTCGGAGTACACGTCCTGGTAATCCGTCTGGCCCTGCGGCCTTGTGAATGTTGACCTGCTTAAAAGTCTTACTCACATCGGCTACGGAGAGCGTGATCACATAGTCATCCGGAACAGCTGGTGCTCTCATGCATGCTTCAGTGTTGCTTGCCTCGAAGCGAGCATAGAAGTGGTTTAGCTCGTCTGGTAGGCTTGTGTCACTGGGCAGCTCGCGGCTGTGCTTCCCTTTGTAGTCTGTAATAGTTTTCAAGCCCTGCCACATCCGACGAGCGTCAGAGCCAGTGTAGTATGATTCAATCTTAGACCTGTATTGACTCTTTGCCTGTTTGATGGTTCGTCGGAGGTCATAGCGGGATTTCTTATAAGCGTCCGGGTTAGAGTCCCGTTCTTTGAAAGCGGCAGCTCTACCCTTTAGCTCAGTGCGGATGTTGCCTGTAATCCATGGCTTCTGGTTGGGCTATGTACGTACGGTCACTGTGGGGACGACATCATCGATGCACTTATTGATGAAGCCAGTGACTGATGTGGTGTACTCCTCAATGCTGTCTGAAGAATCCCGGAACATGTTCCAGTCTGTGCTAGCAAAACAGTCCTGTAGTTTAGCATCTGCGTCATCTGACCACTTTTTTATTAACCGAATCACTGGTGCTTCCTGCTTCAGTTTTTGCTTATAAGCAGGAATCAGGAGGATAGAGTTATGGTCAGATTTGCCAAATGGAGGGCGAGGGAGAGCTTTGTATGCGTCTCTGTGTGTGGAGTAAAGGTGGTCTAGAGTTTTTTTCCCTCTGGTTGCACATTTAACATGCTGGTAGAAATTAGGTAGAACGGATTTAAGTTTCCCTGCATTAAAGTCCCCGGCCACTAGGAGCGCTGCATCTGGATGAGCGTTTTCCTGTTGATTAATGGCCTTGTACAACTCATTCAGAGCAATCTTAATGCCAGCATTGGTTTGTGGTGGTAAATAGACAGCTATGAAAAATATAGATGAAAACTCTCTTGGTAAATAGTGTGGTCTACAGCTTATCATAAGATACTCTACCTCAGGCGAGCAAAACCTCGAGACTTCCTTAGTATTTGATTTTGTGCACCAGCTGTTGTTTACAAATATACACAGACCGCCGCCCCTTGTCTTACCAGAGTCAGACGTTCTGTCCTGCCGATGTAGCGTATAGCCTGCTAGCTGAATGTTATCATTGTTGTCGTTCAGCCACGACTCCGTGAAACATAAGATATTACAGTTTTTAATGTCCCGTTGGTAGGATAACCGTAATCTTAACTCGTCCATTTTATTCTCAAAAGATTGAACGTTGGCTAGTAGGATTGATGGGAGAGGAAGTTTACTCGCTTGCCGTCGGATCCTTACAAGGCACCCGGATCTGCGTCCGCGATATCTCCGTCTCTTCCTCACGCGAATGACGGGGATCTGGGCCTTGTCGGGTGTCTGTAGGATATCCTTCGCGACCGCCTCGTTAAAGAAAAAATCTTCGTCCAATGCGAGGAGAGTAATCGCTGTCCTGATATCCAGAAGTTCTTTTTGGTTATAAGAGACGATGGCAGAAACATTATGTACAAAATAAATTACAAATAACGCGGAAAAACACACATAATAGTACAATTGGTTAGAGGGCTGTAAAACGGCAGCCATCTTCCCGGCGCTGTTCACACCACTATCTCCACCACTATCTCCACCACTATCTACACAACACTTTGATGTAACATCTGCCTCATTCACCTTCTCTCTCTCTCTCTCTCTCTCTCTCTCTCTCTCTCTCAATTCAATTCAATTCAATTCAAGGTGCTTTATTGGCATGGGAAACATATGTTTACATTGCTAAAGCAAGTGAAATAGATAATAAACAAAAATAAAATGAACAATAAAAAAGGTGCAGTAAACATTACACTCATGTCAGTAGGTGCTGTAGGTGGGCGTGGTGCAGGAATCAGATGCAGGACGCAGAGAAATAAGTCCAATCGACTTTAGTAAAAAAAACACACTCAAATAACGAGTCAAACGCCCGGAGGCGAGAACGTCCGCACACAGGCGGAAACCAAAGGCGCACAAAACAGTGCGTAAATAACCTCCTAACACAGAGGAGGGAAAAGAAATGCACAAGGCAACAGTAGCGCACTAACATGACAGCGAAACAATAACACACAAACACAGACACACACAACGAGAACTAAATAGAACACTAACGAGGACTAACTAGACACAGGTGTACAACATCAAGACCAAACCAAACGAACATGAAACATAGATCGGTGGCAGCTAGTACTCCGGAGACGACGACCGCCGAAGCCTGCCCGAACCAGGAGGAGGAGCAGCCTCGGCCGAAACCGTGACAACTCACAAAAGTTCCAAAGGAGTAAAGACATCTCAAATGTCATATTATGTGCAAAAGGGAAAATAATTCAACATAAATATGGATTGTATTTACAATGGTGTTTGTTCTTCACTGGTTGCCCGTTTCTTGTGGCAACAGGTCACAAATCTTGCTGCTGTGATGGCACACTGTGGTATTTCAACCAATAGATATGGGAGTTTATCCAAATTTGATTTGTTTTCTAATTCTTTGTGGGTCTGTGTAATCTGAGGGAAATATGTGTCTCCAATATGGTCACACATTTGGCAGGAGGTTAGGAGTGTGCACATAGCCTGTCTTCTCTTGAGAGCCAGGTCTGCCTACGGCGACCTTCTCAATAGCAAGGCTATGCTCACTGAGTCTGTACATAGTCAAAGCTTTCCTTAATTTTGGGTCAGTCACAGTGGTCAGGTATTCTGCCAATGTGTACTCTCTGTTTAGGGCCAAATAGCATTCTAGTTTGCTCTGTTTTTTTGTTAATTCTTTCCAATGTGTCAAGTAATGATATTTTAGTTGATTTGGTTGAGTCTAATTGTGTTGCTATCCTGTGGCTCTGTGGGGTCTGTTTGTGTTTGTGAACAGAGCCCCAGGACTAGCTTGCTTAGGGGACTCTTCTCCAGGTTAATTTCTCTGTAGGCGATGGCTTTTGTAATGGAAGGTTTGGGAATCGCTTTCTTTTAGGTGGTTGTAGAATTTAACGGCTTAAAGCTAATTCTGCTCTGCATGCATTATTTGGTGTTTTACGTTGTACTTTGAGGATATTTTTTTCAGAATTCTGCATGCAGAGTCTCAATTTGGTGTTTGTCCCATTTTGTGAATTCTTGGTTGGTGAGCGGACCCCAGACCTCATAACCATAAAGGGCAATGGGTTCCATAACTGATTCAAGTATTTTTAGCCAGATCCTAATTGTCAAATATGTATGTCAAATTTTATGTTCCTTTTGATGGCATAGAAGGCCCTTCTTGCCTTGTCTCTCAGATCGTTCACAGCTTTGTGCAAGTTACCTGTGGCGCTGATGTTTAGGCCGAGGTATGTATAGTTTTTTTGTGTGCTCTAGGGCAACGGTGTCTAGATGGAATTTGTATTTTGGAACACCATTATTTTTGTCTTACTGAGATATACTGCCAGGGCCCAGGTGTGACAGAATCTGTGCAGAAGATCTAGGTGCTGCTGTAGGCCCTCCTTGGTTGGGGACAGAAGAACCAGATCATCAGCAAACAGTAGAAATTTGACTTCAGATTCTAGTAGGGTGAGGCCGGGTGCTGCAGACTGTTCTAGTGTTCTCGCAAATTCGTTGATATATATGTTGAAGAGGGCGGGGCTTAAGCTGCATCCCTGTCTCACCCCACAGCTCTGTGGAAAGAAATGTGTGTGTTCTTTGTCAATTTTAAAAATGTAATTGTGTGTGACAGTGTATGATAGTGTTGTGTTTGTATGTTTGTGTGTGTAAGATGATAGAGTGTGTGTGTGTGTGTGCTAGTGTGCACGTGTGTGTATGTGTGTATGAGAGTGTGTGTATGCTGTGTGTGTGTGTGTGTGTGTGTGTTAGAGAGTATATGTGTGTGAGTGTGTGTATATGAGTGTGTGTTGTCAGGACATTAATGTCATGGATCATTCTCCTTGCAGCCGAGTTTGACAACATCAAAGGTGCCTAAACAAAGCTTGATGCTGTGGAGCCTCTTTGATCAGCACTAATCATTGTTTTACTTAATGGCCTGATTCTTCACACTTCCCCTTCTGTGTGTGTCTGTCTCAGGATGGAATGACAGCCCTCTAATGTGTGTGAAGTGTGTTTCTGAATCCGTGTGTGTGTGTGTGTGTGTGTGTGTGTGTGTGTGTGTGTTTAAGTGTCTGTGTGTCTCCCTGTCTTCTCTTACAGACTATCACTGATGACTGACAAACTAGATAATTTATTCTCTATGAAGTGCAGCTGCTGGCTTTGGAAAGGTGTTATCAGCATGACTGCTTCCTCCTTAGTGACTGTTAATGCTTCTCTCTCTGCATGATGAGGGTGTGTGTGTGTGTGGGAGGGGTGTGTGTGTGTGTGTGTGTGGTGTATTGGCCTTTACATGAAACACTAGCGTTCTACGATGAGCTTGTACAAGTATGAAACCTAAAAAAACATTGTCAGTAGTAAGATCTAACTAACCATTCTAAATGTTTCAACCGCTTAATAGGAGAGTCAACATAATGACTGTACCTACCTTGAAATGAAGAACATGTAATGTTATATATTTGAATGTATTTATATTTAAAAAATAGGTATGGATACAAGTGTCTCCTCTATGGCTGTTCTCTAAGGTAAAAACAGAGGTTCTATAATAATAAACAACATTAGTATGTGTACGTGAACATGCGTGTGTGTGTGTGTGTGTTCGTGTGTGTATAGTAAACAACTATTGAAACACTTATTCTACATAACAATCGTTGTGAATTTAAAAGCATTTCCATTGTACTGCAACCCAATTCTCAGTCTGTCTTTAACACGATGCTGATCTTTGAAAAAAGAGAAAAAGGAGGAAAAGAAGAGAGGAGGGGAGAGGGGGGATTGGGGGGAAAGAGAAGAAGCCGGGGAAGAGGGGGGGGAAAAAGGGGAAACCCGGAAAAAACCCAAAAGGGGAGGAAAATAAAGAGGGGGGGGGGGGGGGTGGGGGTAAAAAGGGGGGAAAGGGGGAAAAGGGGTTTTGGGCAATTTTTTTTGGGGGAAAAAAAAATCGGGGGGTGGGTTGTGTTTGGGTGAAGCCTTGGCCTTTTGGGTGGGGGGGCAAAAAAAATGGGGGGAAAAAAAAAAACAAAAACTTTTTAAAAAAAAAATAATTCAAAGAAAAAAAAAGGGGCGGGGGTTGGGAAAGGGGGGTTTGGGGTAAACCCCGGGGGCCCGGGGAAAAACCCTCGGGGGGGTTGGCCCCATTACACCCCCCCCCCCCCCCCCCCCAAAAAAAAAAAAAAACAACCCCAAAAAAAACCCCAAAAAAAAAACCCAACCCCCGACCAGGGAAAACCCCAAAAAAATTTTCCTTTTCTTTGTTTTTCAAAGTCCCCCCAAGGGGGGGCCCCCCCCGGGGGGAAAAAAAGGGGGGGGGGGGGGGGCCGGGGGGCCCCCCCCCCCCCCGGCCCGCCCCCCCCCCCCCCTCGAAAAATGGGGGAAAAAAAATTTCCCACAATTTTTAAAGGAAACTTAAACCCCTTTCCCCGTCCCAGGGGGAAAAGAAATTTAAACCCCTTTTTGGGGGAAAAAGGTTTTTTTTATAGTAATCCCCCCCCCTTTTTATCCCTAACTTTAAAAAACAGCGGTTTTTTTTTTTTTTTTGCTTTTTTTGCTTGTCTGTGGTTTTTATCCTCCCCCCTCCCTTTCTTCCTCTCCTGGCCTCGCCTTTTCCTGCCTCGGTCCTCTCCTCCTTTTTGATTAAAAAAAATAAAAGGGGGGGGGGAGGTTTTGGGGGGGCCCAAAAAGGGGGAAATTTTAAACGGGGGAAGGCAGGGGGAAAAATTGAAGGGGCTTTTCTTTGGGGGTTTTTTGGGTAAAAGGTTCGGGGGCCCACGAGAGGAGAGAGGGAAAGGGGAAAAGGGAGAGAGAGAGAGAGGCCCGACAAATAATTATAACTAGTATTTCCTTTTCCCCCCCCCCTCTTTTTTATTTCCCCCTCTTTTTCCCTTTTTAGCATGCCCGCAGTTTCTAGGGGACCAGTCTGTGTGGAGAACCCCCTTTTTTCCCGGGATAACCTAATACCTTTTTGGGGGGAAAAAAGGGAAGGGTTTTCCGGTTGGAGAATAGTTAGTTTTTGAACCATAACAACTTTTTTATATTCACTAAGGAAAACTTGTGTGACCCTCTGATGACTTCTGAATGTCTCACAATGATGTAAAAAGTTTTGCAGGGAAAATGAGTTTTTGGGAAAAAGAAAGGGTTTTGATGATGATGATGGTGATTTATGGTGGGCAAAAAAGGGAGTATACCGTTTTATTATTGATGGTGTTGATGTTTACGTCAATTTTCACTTTTGTCTGTCCTTGATAGTTGAAAAAAAACAATAGGTTTGACAGGGAAGCTTTTTGTGGAAAAGAAGTTGAATGGAGGAGGGGGGAAGAGGAAGAGAAAAGAGAGGGGGAGGGGAGGGAGAGAGAGACGAGAAGGGGGAGAGGGGAGAGGAGGAGGGGGATGAGAGGGAGAGGGGAAGGGGAAAAGAGAGAGAGGGGGGAAAAGGGGAAAAAAACAAAAAGGGGAGGGGAGAGTAAGGAGGGAAAATGAAGGGGTGGGCTATGGTTGTGTTGTGGTGTGTGTGGATGGTCCAAACTGTGTCATGTGTGTTTGGGTGTGGGCATTTTCTGTGTGTGTTCGGCGGGGGAGAAAAACAGCGGGGGCTCAAAAAGCAAACCGTCAGCCAAATTAAATTTAATTTGGCGCAGGGTGGCCCCACTTCAAAACAGCAGTGAGGACCCCCCCACCCTACCCCCTCCATTTAGGGGCCATTCATGGTGTTTTTGGTTGGGTGTGTGGGTGTGTGTGTGTGTGTGGGGTTTTGGTGCGTGGGGTTGCCCCCTTTATATTTAAATATTTTTTCAACTTTGTTCGACTAAAGGATTCTCTTAGATCTTTGGGCTCTACGCAGAAAAGAAAACACAGGTCGTTTTCCTTTAAAACCCTTTAATTTGGGCAAAAAACTCGCATGGCCATTTCTTCTCTCTTCTCTTCCCCATCTCTCCCTCCTCTCTCTCTCTCTTATTCTCTCTCTCTCTTTTCCCCTCTTTTTTCCCCTCTCTCTCTCTTTTCTCTTGTCTTTTTCTGTCTCTCTCCCTCTCTTTGCTCTCTCTTGCTCTCTTTTCTCTCCCCCTTCCCCTTGTTTTCGCTCTCCTCTCTTTTGTCTCCTCTCCTTTTGTTTCTCTCTTCTCTTGCTCCGCTCTTTCTTGCTCCTCCTTCTGTCTCTCTCCTCTGTTTTTTCTTCCCCTTCTTGTTTTCTCTCCTCCTCTCTCCTTTTGTCTCTTCTCTCTGTTTCTCCTCCCTCTTGCTCTTTTTTTGCTCCCCCTCTCTCTTTTTTTTGTTTCCCCCCCCTCCCCCCTTCCCCTTTTTTTCTTTCCCTTTTTCCCCCCCCCTTTTTTTCCCCCCTTTTTCTCCCCCCCTCCCCTTTTTTTCTCCTCCTTTTTCTCTCCTTTTTTCTCCCCCCTCCCCCCCTTTTTCCTCCCTTTTTTTTCCTCCCCCTCCTTTTTCTTTTTCCCTCTCTTAAATTTTCTTTATTTCTCTTGCATTCTGAAAAGTATGTGTCCTTGTTAAACTCAATTTTATTTGGTTTATGAACTAATGCACAAAACATCAAGTTTTTCAATTGAAGTTATTTTACAAAATTCTTGCAACCAGTGTAGTGCTATATATATGGAGGATACAACCATCCCAGCTCTGCAATAATTGATATTTTGGTTTGGTACTGCCTATATTTAACTTGTTTTGGGTCACAATTTCAGGAATGGCTGAAGAATTGCAACATTTACTCTGGAAATAGCACTGCTGGGTCACTTGAAATACCCTTAGTAAAAATGTCATCTTTAATTTATAATCTGTAGAAACTATGAAAATCCAAAGGTGAAACATTACACCACAGTTGAAAAAACATATATGGCAATTAGAAATCAAAACTGGATGGTCTTTAGAGATAGACAGGAAGGGTTGAGGGGAGCTGAAGGATGGGACTAAAAAGTAATGTAAAATATACTTTGCCTGTAAAATGTATATAGTATGTATAAGCTGGTAGTAGAAGCTTAAGTATTGTTGTCCATTATTTTACTCCAATTATTGGATGGGTGCAACGGAGGTTGGGGCAACTTAATTGTGGAGGACGGACTCATGGTAATGGTTGGAGCGAAATAGGTGGAATGATATCAAATACATTAAATACATGGTTTCCATGTGTTTGATGCCATTCCAGGGGGAAATCATAAAGAACTAATTGGACTGAAAACAAATAAAAGATAACTATTGTAAAACATACCGTGTCCGTAAAATGTATAGAGCATGTATAAGCTGGAAGTAGAAGCCTACGTGTTGTTTACTCCAATTAGGGAAGGGGCTGGTAAGGTTAGGGCAAAATAATAAAGAAGAGAAATATCTATCTATATATACATTGCGCCCCGATTTCCTAGCCAAGAAAAATACAATGTCATTGATGCAAACATGCTAACCTTTCCAGAACCAACATCACTGATGCTAACATGCTAACCTTTCCAGATCCAATGTCACTGATGCTAACATGCTAACCTTTCCAGAACCAATGTCACTGATGCTAACATGCTAACCTTTCCAGATCCAATGTCACTGATGCTAACATGCCAACCTTTCCAGAACCAATGTCACTGATGCTAACATGCTAACCTTTCCAGAACCAATGTCACTGATGATAACATGCTAACCTTTCCAGGACCAATGTCACTGATGCTAACATGCTAACCTTTCCAGAACCAATGTGTTGTCCTAAATCATTGAGTAAGGTCACGCAATCAAAAGTAACACGTAGACAACAATACATAGAAACCATGTGCTGCTTCCCAAATGGCACCCTATTCCCAATATAGTGCACTACTTTAGACCAGGGCCAAAAGGGAATAGGGTGCCATTTGAGACAGAACCCACGACATTGACATTCAAGGTTACTGCATGGAAATTATACATCGGCAACCACAAAAGTATTTTTATTCTCCCTCTTCGTATTAAAGCTAGTTGATTACAGTTTAGATCAGAGAAACTGATTATTACAATCATCACAGCAACTTTTCCGTACGGGTAACCTCACGACGGAGCAATTTAAACTTCATAATATGAATCCTATCCATAACTAAAACACATCAACTATTCTACACACCAAATACACACTGGCAGAGTTCCACAGCGCTACCACCTGTTGCTATAGTTAGGGGGGAAAATGATAAAGAGGGATCAGTATGTGTTTGTGTGTGTGTGTGTGTGTGGTGTGTGTGTGTGTGTGTGTGTGTGTGTGTGTGTGTGTGTGTGCATGTGTGCATGCATGTGATGTGTGCATGCGTGTGATGTGTGTGCATGTGTGCATGCGTGTGGTGTGTGTGTGTGTGTGTGCGACAGGTGAGGGTGAGGAGTCACTACCGATAGATATCTCAGATGGATTAACAAGTCCCTATGGAACGGAAGAGATCATCACTAGAGACACACGCCCATTTGGGATGTTTGACAGGTATACTGTACTCCAGGGATCATCATCTAGATTTGTAAATAAAGAAAAACCCTGGAATGAGTAGGTGTGTTGCAGGGTTTTTCTTTATTTTTACTATTTTCTACATTGTAGAATAATAGTGAAGACATCAAAACTATGAAATAACACATGGAATCATGTAGTAACCCAAAAAAGTGTTAAACAAATCAAAATATATGTTATATTTGAGATTCTTCAAATAGCCACCCTTTGCCTTGATGACAGCTTTGCACACTCTTAGCATTCTCTCAACCAGCTTCACCTGGAATGCTTTTCCAACAGTCTTGAAGGAGTTCCCACATATGCTGAGCACTTGTTGGCTGCCTTTCCTTCACTCTGTGGTCCTACTCATTCCAAACCATCTAATTTGGGTTGAGGTCACACACACACACACACACACACACACACACACACACACACACACACACACACACACACACACACACACACACACACACACACACACACACACACACACACACACACACACACACACACACTGTTCACCCAACAGAAGGATGGTATCAGTTTGCTACATGTGTTTACAGAATAAATTACAATACACACACACGCACACAATACGGTGCAGTGTTGGAACGCTGTGGTCTTCCATATTTAGAAGCAGAGGTCTTAATCATGTTAGGAGGACAAGGTGCTTAATTATACATTCTCTCCTCTTTAATTCCTTCTGCCACCTCTCCCTCCTTCTCTTAACCTCCTCCTGTCGCCACAGCGATTACGCTCCCTCCCTCCGTCCTCCGAGGGATGAGAGGAATCACTCACTGAGCTTTAAACATGAAAGGAAGAAGAAAACAACAACAACAACTACAGCAACAACAACAACAACAACAACAACAACAAGGAAGGGAAGCGTGTGTCGGTGTGTGTTTGAGGCGGGCAGTGTATGTGTGTGCTTTCTTGTGTGCGTGTGTGTGTGTGTTCGTGTGTGCGTGTGTGTGTGCATGCGTGTGTGTATGTGTGTGCTTTCTTGTGTGCGTGTGTGTGTGTGTGTGTTGAAAGGAGGTATTATCATTTCTCCCACACCTTTTCATATCCATTTCTTTAATATATATATATATATTTGCCTGTTACTATTCACTCCTCTGTAAAACCTGTCTGGAGGTAAATAATTGCTAGAGAATTGATTTCTGACACTGTGTGCGTTCCAAATGGTACCCTATTACCTATGTAGTGCACTCATTTCCAACAGGGCCCATAGTGCTTTTTGTCAAAAGTGGATCACTTTATAGGGTATAGGGTGCCATTTGGGAAGTGAAGGAGAGCGGGAAAGGGGGGGGGGGGAGGGGGGGGGGCATTAGGTTTGGCCTTTTGGTGGCTTTTTTTGTGGTCTTTTTCACTTTTATTGGGTTTTTTTGTCAAAAAACCCCCACACCCAACCACAAAAAAAAACCTTTTTACCCCCCTAAAAAAACCCCTAGGTAAATTTTTTAAAATTTTTTCAAATTTTTCCAAAAACCCAACCTTTTTT
The DNA here is from genome assembly GCA_902810595.1 of Coregonus sp. 'balchen'. Lineage (NCBI taxonomy): Eukaryota > Metazoa > Chordata > Actinopteri > Salmoniformes > Salmonidae > Coregonus > Coregonus sp. 'balchen'. The sequence continues at coordinate 5,290,342 of LR778274.1, read as the reverse complement.
TAAATCCCCCAAAACCCCAAAATTTTAGGGGGGCCCCTTTTTTTTTTTTTTTAAAAAAGGGCCCCCCTTTGGGGGAAAAAAGGGGAAAAAGGGGGGGGGCCCCCAAAAGGGGGGGGGGGGGGGTTTTTTTTAAAAAAGGGGGGGGGGGGGGGGGGGGGAAAGGGGGGGGAAAAAAAAAAAAATTTTTTTTAAAAAACCCCCCAAAAAAACCCCCCCGGGGGGGAAAAAAATTTTTTTTTTTAAAAGGAAAGACCCCTTTAAAAAAGGGGGGGGAAAAACCCCCCCCCGGGGGGGGGGGGGGGGGAAAAAAAAAAAGGGGGGGGGGGGGGGAAAAAAAGGGAAAGAAGGAGAACCAGAGGGAAAAGGGGAGAGGGAGATTTTTAAAAGGGGGGTCCCATTCAGAATGCCCTTTTTTTTCACTACCCCTGTCACGAAATTTTATACAAAAACCTTTTTCCACCAGGACCTAAACATCTCCCAACATTTGCTACTGTGAAGGAGGGGTATTTTAAAGGGCCAGAAGACATCAATAGCGCCTTTTACCCTGCATTTCAGGACAAGATGCTGCTACAAAGAGAGTCATTAACTACGGTGTCCAGGAGGGGGGGTTTCGTTGGGGTTTTACGGTGGTCAATCTCACAGCTTTTACTGTTTACCAATCAACACAAAACAACCAAAAAATAAAAACATAACACAATTTTACACGCCTCGGAATCACCAACAACCAGTTTTAAGATCAAATTAATCAGGCCCAAATCTCCCCAACCGCAACAAGAAACACATCAAATTTAAATAAAATCCTTTCAACATCGCAAAAATCCCGCTACCAAGTTTAAACAGATATCATAGCAACCGTCATCTCTCTCTGTCAACTGTTTAAACGGAGTGGATGAAATGGAAGTAACTGTTAATGCCAGTGTACAGCAAGTCATTGTGTTGTGATCAGGGTTTTTTTTGGTCATCACTCCCCATCCCTGTGGTGCCAGTAGCAGCAACCCAAAAGGGTCTCCACTTCTGGTTGGCTCGTCCCACCCTTCTCCACCCCCCCAGCTTTCTGATTTTGTTGGGCCTCCCCCATTTTCTCCCCCTTTTTTTTTGGGCCCCTTTTCGTCTTCCTTTACCAATGGACGCTGTTGAGATGGAGTCTCTACTATTTCTTAGAACGTCTCCAATCAACCCACCTTGTTCTTCATTGTATTTACAGGAAAAAAAAAAAATTATTTTTTTTTTTTTAATTATTTTTTACCCTTTTCTACCCATTTAGTAGGGGTAACGATTCGTTTTAACAACGTCTTTGTATCACGTTTCGTGGTTGTCGATCGATCAAGGAGATTTTGGTTTCTTTTAAAACGATACATCCAAAACGATTCGTGACTTGAATCGTTTCTAACCTTTTTAGCCAAAATAAAACCAGTTGATTGAAAAAACCGGTAACCAGTTGCATTTTAAGGCTGGCAATGTTTGAAATTTTTAACATGTTTCAGCCCCCATGCAGCCCATCTGGTATTATGAAAATTTACCCTTCCCACAAGGAGATCCCATTTTCTTCCATGTTTTATTCGTCAGCCCTTTTTTTTTTGCTCCCTTTTTTAAATAAAACGCGCAGTTTGACCAAAGAGCGTGAAGTCTCCATAAGACGTTGGATCAGCTGATTTCGCGAAATTTCCCCCAAGTGTGGTGCGGGACGAATTTGCCAAAGGGAGCTCCAAAACCGCAGAATGTTCCCGGAGTTTTGGCACAACCCCGGTAGACCCCTACGTTGCAGCAGCCCCGTCTGGCAAAACAGCACCAATTTTGTGTCCAGTCATCCAACCCCTGTGCCTAAAAAAGTCCCCAAAAGTCCTTCGTTAGGGTGTGCGGTTTCGGGCACACCCAATTTAATCATTTCCAAAAAAGTCCAAGTAAACTCTCCCTTGCTGGACACGACAAATTAAACTATTTCCGCTCATTTTTGTGATGTCTCAGATCCACAAAAAACATTCAGTAAAGGAAATCCTCGAATAGGAAGACTGGGACGGGTTTTTGTTTAGGAAAGAAAAAAATATTAAACAGAGCTTGCCCCTGTTTTCATTCGCTTGGGCTCCCATTGGCAAGTGGGCGACTGGCATTTTTTCTCGGCTAGCTTTTGCAATGGCTTTTCGCCACTTCGGGGGCCCCTTTCTCTTTTCATTTTGTCAAATAAAGGATGGGGTTTAAATTTTTTTGGCCTTTTAAAATGCACCTGTTTTTTCGCTAGAGTGGATTTTTAACGGCAAAATTTTCACCACATTTTAGGGCCCTCGTTAATTCAAGCCACGCAATCTTGAGCCACTTTTCCGAAAAAAATTTTTTTCTTCGGTTGGCTCCAGTTGGGGTTTTTTTTGAGGGTGGCGAAACCCAAAGAAACTGCTTAATGTCTGTTTCTTTTTGGGGGCATCCCTGAAGATTGACAAGCAACATGTAGTGTAAGGTTAGATGAGAAAATCGGGCAATACCAAAAGGGGGTAAACACAAGTGGGATTACGCATTCCATTTTTTTCGCGTTGGTATTGGTACCCGTTATGTGCACCCCTGCCTATAAAAATCTGACGGCTTAAAAACCAATGGGTTATTTCCTATATCTACAATCGATTTTTCTTTTAAAACGATGTTAGATCGATATATGTTGTCCAAAAGGGCCCAAATCGCCCAGACGATCATGTAGGGTTTGGGCATAAATATAAACGATACCATCGATGTAGTAATATCTTTTTCCCCCCACCCCT
>LR778274.1:5230644-5287498 GCA_902810595.1 Coregonus sp. 'balchen' | reverse complement strand
TGTGATTTGATATGGAATTTAAATGATATTGTTGGGAGATTAGTGGGCTTCTATAAAAAATAGGCGCGGACAAATGTTGAGCGAGGAAGGGAGCGAGAGCGAGAGAGGCGACCTGAGAGAGAGAGAGAGAGAGACAGAGAAAGAGAGACAGGGAGCCACAGCGAGAGGAGAAAAGAAAGAGAGACACAAGGGGGGGGAGATGATCGCAGCGAGAGAGAGAGGACGCGAGAGAGCGAGAGAGAGAGGAGGAGAGAGAGAGAGAGATAGAGATGAGAGGAGAGAGAGAGAAGAGAGAGAGAGATAGATAGAGAGAGATAGAGAGGAAAGAGAGATATCGAGGAGATTGCTGGCAGTATTGAGTACATACAACAGGTTGTTCAATTAGTTTAGATTAGGAAATCTGTATTTTATTGAGTCCAGACAGACAGGCATCGTCACCAGGTCGCTTTCCATTTAGACACACATATTGATAAATCACTTACTTTGCATGGAAATGGGTGTTTGCTCACACACACCACACACACACACACACACAACACACAACCCACACCACAACACACGCACACGCACACACACACACAGTGTATTCTTCTGCATACAAAGGGGTGATATATGAATCATGATTTTCCAGAGAGAGGCCCTATTCCCTGAGCCTCATGCCTCTGTCTCAAATGGCACCCAGTTCCCTGCTTAGTGCACTACTTTTGACCAGGGCTCTATGAGGGCGCTGGTCAAAAGTAGTGCACTATGTGTCATTTGAGACACATCCTTACGCCTCTCTAATGCCTCTCTATTCCTCCCCAGTACCTCTATCTAATCAACCACTTAACTCTCCCCACCAGGGAAACCAGCCCACTATTTTTCTATCAAAGCCCAAATCAAACGAGTGGGAAAAGAAGCGCCCCAGGGATGTTATGTGCAATCTCATCATGTGAAATAGGTGATCGTCTGCTCTGGTCTCTAGTATATAGTTAACTGAAAATCCCATTACTGCCTTGACACCGAATAATATAATAACCAAAACAAAACAAAACAAAACAACTCCTTCCCTCCTTTATTTTCCCTTTCTCCTCCCTCCCTTTAAATTCTCTCTCTCTCTCCTCTCTCTCTCTCTCTCTCTCTCTCTCTCTCTCTCTCTCTCTCTCTCTCTCTCCTTCCCTCTCTCTTTCCCCCCCACCACGCCACCTTTCCACCCACACATTGCTCCCAGCAGTATAACACCTTTCAACAATTTATTGCCTTTATTCAAACTAGTGCCATTTGGGATGCAGACCAGGTGGGTTAGAAGAATGTCGGCTGGCCGGGGGAAGTGTTTTATGGTGACACCACATAGACCCTTATCATTTCCTGCTCTCTGAGAGAAGCCAGTGCTGATATCTTCATCAGCACACATTCACACAAAACACACAAAAAAGCCCCTTTAAACCAGAGATTAAAATGCTTTTTTAAATTCTCAAATGCAAACATGTCTGAGGTGCTGAAATCAAATTAATACGTTTGAGGTACTCCGATATGTCTAGACTTCCTGTATGGTTTTGGATTGAACTACAAGCGGCTGTTCTCTGTTGGGCAGCTGTTGACGTTTGCGTTGCTTAGTTCTTAGTATTGCACAAGCAGAATTGAGCCATTTATTTGGTTGCGTCCCAAATGGCACCCTATTCCCTTTCTAGTGCACTACTTTTAACTTGTTCCACAGGGCTCTGGTCAAAAGTAGTGCACTACATAGGGAATATGGTGCCATTTTGGGAGCTAGCTATGTACTGACCTCGAGCACGTAATGTCTTGATCCATTCCTAGAACTAGGGAAGGCACTTCCTGTTTGTAATGAATACTCGGACAGATTGGTAAGATCCAATCGCAGAATTGCGATGTTTTATTAAAGTACAGACAAGGGAATTGCTTAATCGTGGTCGGGCGAGCTATGGTCAAAACCGGGCAAGGCAGAGACAGGCAGAGGTACCAAGGGAGCGGGCGTAGGCGTAGTCGAGGGCACGGGCACAGGATCAGAGTACGGTAATCACTGGGAGAAACAAGCAGAGGATTAAGCAATTCGGGGAGTCAAACAACGAAGCACAGGTCTGATACACTGGTAATCAAAATAACAATCTCTCTCTCTCTGAACAAAACGCTTAGCAAGTCACAATGGAACAATACCTCGCACCGACTGAACTTCTGAGCACACCTTATATCCTAACTCTAATTACTGACAGGTGTGCTCAGAACTCAGGTGAAACAGATCGAGTCTGATGACTCCCCCTCTCTGTAGATCGGGGGAGTGTCAGACTCTGTCTAGACCCAGCCAAACCCCGATCCCTTATACTGTTCCAGCCCATTACTAACACACCTGATTCCACTAATCAACCAGCACACCAAGCCCTCGATTAGTTCCATCGGGTGTGTAGCTACAATTCAGTGATATAAAAACTGAATCAAGCTGCAATGGAGAGGAGAGTGAGGGACATTTATATCATTTATAAAACTGATGTTGTGTTATATTTTACAGCAGAAACTTTAACAGCCCTGTTCTGACACTGGCATTAGATGGAAAACGTGAATTACACCACTCTGCATGTTAATACGAAAGAGTGTGTGTGTTTGTGTGTGTATTTGTGTGTGTGTGTGTTTGTGTGTGTGTGTGTGTGTGTGTGTGTGTGTGTATGTGTGTGTGTGTGTGTGACCATAAACACCAATGAGTAACCAATAATTGAATAGTTGCGTCAGTGAGAGCCCTCGTGTGAAAAATCCAGCTTGTGAAATCAAAAGGCCTTCAGTCTAAATAACGAGACGACACAAGTCTCAATTTAACTTTGTCTACGTTCCAAATGACACCCTATTCCCTATGTAGTGCACTACTTTTGACCAGAACCTATGGGTGTACTATATAGGGAACAGGGTGTGATTTGGGACATACTCAATTTCTGGTTAAAAACTTCGTCATGGTTTTATATTGTTGTCCACTTCTTTTCCTGAGCGAGAGACTCCACTTGAGTGTGTCCTTGATTACACCTTCTGTGGCTTCTAACAACTGCTGGGTAAATAAAAATAATGTGTGAGCCGCAGCAAGGTTTGAGTGTGTGTGTGTGTGCGCCCATGTGCACGGATGTGTGTGTTTGTGTCGCCGTATCTGTGTGTGATTCATGTTTTATACAGTTTTAAACCAGTATCCTCCTATAGAATCACTCCTCTGCTCTATCTAGCAGTAGGTGATTCATGTTTCATACAGTTTTAAACCAGTATCCTCCTATAGAATCACTCCTCTGCTCTATCTAGCAGTAGGTGATTCATGTTTCATACAGTTTTAAACCAGTATCCTCCTATAGAATCACTCCTCTGCTCTATCTAGCAGTAGGTGATTAATGTTTTATACAGCATTTTAAACCAGTGTCCTCCTATAGAATCACTCCTCTGCTCTATCTAGCAGTAGGTGATTAATGGAGGTGTTGTAAACAGTAACACTATGGATTCATTTTGGACCTGACAATTTGTTATGTATAGCCTTTAAATTACTAGGTATCTTGGTTTGCGTCCCAAATTGTATTATATTCCCTTTATAGTGCACTACTTTTGACCAGAGCCCTATGTGCCCTGTTCAAAAATAGTGCACTACTTAGGGAAAGGGGTCCCATTTCCTCCAGAAAGCGGTAAGTGTATTGTGTATTATGGAATAGGCTGATTCCTATTACATGAGTAATTACTGAGAGTGAGGATGGGGGAGCAGAGGGAGGAGTGTGTGTGTGTGTGTGTGTGTGTGTTGTGTGTGTGTTTGCGTCCGTGCGATGACTGGGGGTAAGAGTATGGGGTTGAAGAGATATGAGAGGGAACGGGGGAGGATAGGAGGAGTGGGGTTGAAGGGATAATGAGGGGGAACGGGGGAGGATAGGAGGAGTGGGATTGAAGTGGGTATGAGGAGGAACGGGGGGAGGGTAGGAGGAGTGGGGTTGAAGGGTAAATGAGGGGGACCGGGGGAGGGTAGGAGGAGTGGGGTTGAAGGGGTATGAGGGGGAACGGGGGAGGGTAGGAGGAGTGGGGTCAGAAGGGATAATGAGGGGGGAACGGGGGAGGGTAAGAGGAGTGGGGTTGAAGGGGGTATGAGGGGGAACGGGGGAGGAGGATAGGAGGAGTGGGGTTGAAGGGATAATGAGGGGAACGGGGGAGGATAGGAGGAGTGGGATTGAAGTGGGTATGAGGAGGAACGGGGGAGGGTAGGAGGAGTGGGGTTGAAGGGTAATGAGGGGGGGACCGGGGGGGAGGGTAGGAGGAGTGGGGTGAAGGGGGGTATGAGGGCGGGGAACGGGGGAGGGTAGGAGGAGTGGGGTCAGGAAAGGGATAATGAGGGGAAGGGGGGGAGGGTAAGAGGGCAGTGGTGGTTTGAAAGGGGGTTATGGAGGGGGAACCGAGGGAGGGTAGGAGGAGTGGGGTTGAAGGGCGGGTATGAGGGGGGAACGGGGGAGGATAGGAGGAGTGGGGTTGAAGGGAGTATGAGGGGGAACAGGGGAGGGTAGGAGGAGTGGGGTTGAAGGGATAATGAGGGGGTACGGGGGAGGATAGGAGGAGTGGGGTTGAAGGGGGTATGAGGGGGAACGGGGGAGGATAGGAGGAGTGGGGTTGAAGGGGGTATGAGGGAGAACGGGAGGAGGATAGGAGGAGTGGGGTTGAAGGGAATATGATGGGGAACGGGGGAGGATAGGAGGAGTGGGGTTGAAGGGATAATGAGGGGGAATGGGGGAGGATAGGAGGAGTGGGGTTGAAGGGGGTATGAGGGGGAATGGGGGAGGATAGGAGGAGTGGGGTTGAAGGGGGTATGAGGGGGAACAGGGGAGGATAGGAGGAGTGGGGTTGAAGGGGGTATGAGGGAGAATGGAGGAGGATAGGAGGAGTGGGGTTGAAGGGAATATTAGGGGGAACGGGGGAGGATAGGAGGAGCGGGGTTGAAGGGGTTAATGAGGAGAACGGGGGAGGATAGGAGGGGCGGGGTTGATGGGGGTATGAGGGGGAACGTGGGAGGATAGGAGGAGCGGGGTTGAAGGGGTTATGAGGGAGAACGGGGGAGGATAGGAGGGGCAGGGTTGATGGGGGTATGAGGGGGAACGTGGGAGGATAGGAGGAGCGGGGTTGAAGGGGTTATGAGGGAGAACGGGGGAGGATAGTGGGGCGGGGTTGATGGGGGGTATGAGGGGGATGTGACGTTCTGGCTCCGGGACTCTTAGTTGTGAGCCAGGGTTGTCATTTTCTTTTGGGTGTATTTCTATGTGGGATCTAGTTGGTTCATTTCTATGTTTGGGTTTTATGTTGATTAGTCATATGACTCCCAATCGGAGGTAACGAGTGTCAGCTGTCGGCTCGTTATCTCTGATTGGGAGCCATATTTATTCTGTATGTGTTCTTGTGGGCATTGTGGGTTATTGTTCCGTGTTTCAGTCGTTGTACTGTGGACTTCACGAGTCGTCTTTTGTTTTGTATTTCGGTGCTTTTCAATTAAAGTCATGTTCGTTCAACGCGCTGCGCTTTGGTCTCCTTCACTCCTAGACGATCGTGACAGAATAACCCACCACAAAAGGACCAAGCAGCGCGTCCAGGAGCAAAGGGTCTGGACATGGGAGGAGGCGCCGGGTCAGGAGAGAACGTTGGTGGATGTCCTCCTCGGCTGGGGACATATTACCCAGGAGGAGGCCGTCCGGTACCGGAGGGCGATGAAGGGGGAGAACCTGGCAGGAGAGGAGCAACGGCATCGGCAGGGCCATCGTCGGAAGGACGGGAGGCAACCCCAAAACGTTTTTGGGGGGGGGCACATGGCTTGGGCGGCTGGGCAGCAGGAGGCTGCCACAGGGAGAAAAGGAGAGAAGGCTAACGGCAGTACGGGAGCCATTGGCGAGTAGAGGGAGGGAAGTGTTTGTGGCACGGCGTTGAAGGACTGATTGTGTGTTGCCAGTCCAGTCCGGCCCGTTCCTGATCCTCGGTTGAGGCCAGTGGTGTGTGTTCCCGGTACGGACCGGCCTGTTCCTACTCCAAGCACCAGGTCCACGGTTGTGCTACGCCAGCCCGACCCGGCCTGTTCCGGCCACTCGCACCAGGGATGCGGTGCGCGTCGCCAGCCCAGCCCGGCCTGTTCCTGCTCCACGCACCAGGGATAGGGTGCGCTTCGCCAGCCCGGCCCGGCCTGTTCCGGCCACTCGCACCAGGGATACGGTGCGCATCGCCAGCTCAGCCCGGCCTGTTCCTACTCCACGCACCAGGGATACGGTGCGCTTCGCCAGCCCGGCCCGGCCTGTTCCGGCCACTCGCACCAGGGATACGGTGCGCGTCGCCAGCCCAGCCCGGCCTGTTCCTACTCCACGCACCAGGGATACGGTGCGCTTCGCCAGCCCGGCCGGCCTGTTCCGGCCCTCTCGCACCAGGGATACGGTGCGCGTCGCCCAGCCCAGCCCGGCCTGTTCCTGCTCTCCGCACTAGGCCTTATGTGCGTCCCCAGGGTCCAGCATGCCCTGTTGCTGCTCTCCGCACTAGGCCTTATGTGCGTCCCCAGGGCCAAGCATGCCCTGTTGCTGCTTCCCGCACTAGCCCTGAGATGCGTGTCCTCAGCCCGGTACCTCCAGTTCCGGCACCACGCATCAGGCCTACGGTTGCGTCCCCAGGGCCCAAGCATGCCCTGTTGCTTCTCCCCCGCACTAGCCCTGAGATGCGTGTCCTCAGCCCGGTACCTCCAGTTCCGGCACCACGCATCAGGCCTACGGTGCGTCCCCAGGGCCAAGCATTGCCCTGTTGCTTCTCCCCGCACTAGCCCTGAGATGCGTTGTCCTCAGCCCGGTACCTCCAGTTCCGGCACCACGCACCAGGCCTACGGTGCGCCTCAGACGGCCAGAGTCTGCCGTCTGCCCCAACGGGGCCTGAAACTGTCCGTCTGCCCAACGCCGTTCTGAACTGCCCGTCTGCCCAACGGCCGCCTGAAACTGCCCCGTCTGCCCAACGCCGTCTGAACTGCCCGTCTGCCCAACGCCGTCTGAACTGCCCGTCTGCCCAACGGGCGCCTGAACTGCACCGTCTGCCCAACGCCGTCTGAACTGCCCGTCTGCCCAACGCCGTCTGAACTGTCCGTCTGCCCAAACGCCGTCTGAACTGCCCGTATGTACTGAGCCTACCAAGCCGCCCGTCTGCCCATGAGCCTTCAGAGCCGTCCGCCAGACCGGAGCCGCTAGAGCTCTCCGCCAGACAGGATCAGCCAGAGCCTTCCGCCAGACAGGATCAGCCAGAGCCTTCCGCCAGACAGGATCAGCCAGAGCCTTCCGCCAGACAGGATCAGCCAGAGCCTTCCGCCAGACAGGATCAGCCAGAGCCTTCCGCCAGACAGGATCAGCCTGAGCCTTCCGCCAGACAGGAGCAGCCAGAGCTTCCGTCAGATCGGATCAGCCAGAGCCTTCCGCCAGACAGGAGCAGCCAGAGCCCTTCCGCCAGACGGGATCAGCCAGAGCCTTCCGCCAGCATGAGTGGCCAGATCCGTCAGCCAGCCATGAGCAGCCAGATCCGTCAGCCAGCCATGAGCAGCCAGATCCGTCAGCCAGCCATGAGCCGTCCAGCCAGGATCCGCTTGAGCCAGCCAGCCAGGATCCGCCATTTAGTTCAGGTGCTGCCCCTTAGTCCAGTGCTTGGCCCCTTAGTCCAGTGCTGCCCCTTTAGTCCGGTGCTGTCCCTTAGCCTGGTGCTGCCTCTTAGTCCGGTGCTTGCCCATTAATCCAGGTGGGTTTAAGTGGAGGGGTGGTCATTGGGAGGAGGTTAAGGAAAGCGGGTTAGAGGGGTAGGTAGTAACTATAGTGGGGTGGTGGTCAAGCCCGGAGCCGGAACCGCCTCCGGGGAGCAACACCCCACCCAGCCCTCCCCTATTGTGGGGTGTGTGAGGCGCGGTCGCAGTCCGCGCCTTTAGGGGGGGGGTACTGTGACGTTCTGGCTACGGGACTCTTAGTTGTGAGCCAGGGTTGTCATTTTCTTTTGGGTGGATTTCTATGTGGGATCTAGTTGGTTCATTTCTATGTTGGGTTTTATGTTGATTAGTCATATGACTCCCAATCGGACGGTAACGAGTGTCAGCTGTCGGCTCGTTTATCTCTGATTGGGAGCCATATTTATTCTGTATGTGTTCTTGTGGGCATTGTGGGTTATTGTTCCGTGTTTCAGTCGTTGTACTGTGGCACTTCACGAGTCGTTCTTTTGTTTTTGTATTTCGGTGCTTTTCAATTAAAGTCATGTTCGTTCAACGCGCTGCGCTTTGGTCTCCTTCACTCCTAGACGATCGTGACAGGGGAAAGTGGGGGGTTAGGAGGAGCGGGGTTGAAGGGGTTTTGAGGGAGAACGGGGGAGGAAGGAGGAGTGGGGTTGAAGGGGATATGAGGGGGAACAGCGGGGATAGGAGGAGTGGGGTTGAAGGGGTATTTAGGGGGAACAGCGGGGATAGGATTGAGTGGGGTTTGAAGGGGGTATGGGGGGGAACGGGGGGGATAGGAGGAGTGGGGTTGAAGGGGTAGGGGGAGAGGAGGAGGAAAGGAGGAGTGGGGTTGAAGGGAATATGATGGGGAACGGGGGGGGAATGGGAGGAGGGGGGGTTTTAAAGGGGAAATGAGGGGGAAAGGGGGGGAGGATAGGAGGAGTGGGGTTGAAGGGGGGGGGGGGGGGGAAAGGGGGGGGAAAGGATGGAGGGTCGGTTAAGGGGGAAAGGGAGGGGGAACGGGGGAGGATAGGGGGAGGGGGTTTTAAAGGGGGGCCCGGGGAGAAGGGGGGGAGGATGGAGGAGGGGGGTTGAAGGGAATATAGGGGGAAGGGGGAGGATAGGAGGAGCGGGGTTGAAGGGGTAATGGGGGAGAACGGGGGGGATGGGAGGGGGGGGGTTGAGGGGGTATGGGGGGGAACGTGGGGGGATAGGAGGAGGGGGGGTTTTAAAGGGGTTTGAGGGGGAAAAGGGGGGGAGGATAGGGGGGGGGCCGGGGTTGATGGGGGTATGGGGGGGAAAAGTGGGAGGATAGGGGGAGCGGGGTTAAAGGGGGTTATGAGGGGAACGGGGGGGGATAGGGGGGGGGGGGTGGGGGGGGGTATGAGGGGGATGTGACGTTTGGCCCCGGGATTTATTTGGAGCGGGGGGTTGTCATTTTTTTGGGTGTTTTCATGTGGGATTATTTGGGTTTCATTTATGTGGGTTTTATTTTGATTAGTATATGATTTCCCTGGGGGGGAAAACGAGGTCAGCTTTGGCAGTTATCTTGTTTGGGAGCCATATTATTCTGTATGGTTCTTGGGGGATTGTGGTTTTTTGTTCCGTTTTTCAGCGTTGTACGGGGACTTACGAGTCGTTTTTTGTTTTGTTTTTTCGGTTGTTTTCAAAAAAAGTCATGTTGCAAACGTGCGCTTTCTCCTTCACCCCTACGACGTACAGAAAAAACCCACCACAAAGGACCAAGCGCGGTCCGGGAAAGCAAAGGGTTGGACTGGGAGGAGGCGGGGTCAGGGGGGAGAAAGTTGGTGGATGTCCTCTCGGTGGGGACTTTACCCAGGAGGGGCCGTCGGTACCGGGGGGCATTGAAGGGGGAAAACCCCTGGCAGGAGAGGAGCAACGGCATGGCAGGGCCATCGTCGGAAGGACGGGAGGCAACCCCCAAAAAGTTTTTGGGGGGGGGCACATGGTTGGGGGGGGGCAGCAGGAATGGGGGGCCCCCCGGGAGAAAAGGGAGGGAAAGGGTAAGGAGTACGGGAGATTGGGGGTAGAGGGAGGGAAGTGTTTGGGACGGCGTGAAAAGGGTGATGGTGTTGCCGCCCGTCCGGCCCTTCCGATCCCGGTTTAGGCCATGGTTTGTGTTCCCCGGGACGGAGGCCGTCCTACTCCAAGCACCCGGCACGGTGTGGGGCCCCAGCCCGACCGGCCTGTTGGCCACTCGCACCAGGGGTGCGGGGCGCGTCGCCCAAACCCCAGCCCGGCCCCCGTTCCCGCTCCACCCCAGGGATAGGGGGCGCTTCGCCAGCCCCGGCCCCGGGCCCGTTCCCGGGCCCCCGCACCAGGGGAAAGGGCGCATCGCCACTAGCCGGCCCCGTTCACTACGCCAGGGATGGTGGCTTCGCCAGCCCGGCCCGGCCTGTCGGCCACTCGCACCAGGGGTAGGTGCGGTCGCCCAGCCCCGCCCGGCCGTTTCCCACTCAAAGCACCCGGGATAAGGTGCGCTTCGCCAGCCCGGCCGGCTGTTTCCCGGCCTCTGCACCGGGATACGGGTTTCGCGTCGCCCCGCCCCGCCGGCCCGTTCTGCTCTCCCCACTAGGCCTAGTGCGTCCCAGGGCCAGCATGCCCTGTTTTGCTCCCGCAATAGGCCTTAGTGCGTCCCCAGGGCCAAGAGCCCCGTTGCTGCTTCCCCCAAGCCCCCAGATGCGTGTCCTCAGCCCCGGTACCCCAGTTCCGGCCCCACGATGGCCTAGGTGCGCCCAGGGCCAAGCGCCCTGTTTCTTTCCCCCCCAGCCCGAGATGGTGTCCCTCAGCCCGGTACCCCAGTTCGGCCCCCCGCATAGGCTACGGTGCGTCCCCCGGGCCCAAGCATGCCCTGTTTCTTTCCCCGTCCCTGAGTGCGTTTTCCCCAGGGCCCGGACCTAAATTCCCCCCCACCCGCACCCCCCGGCCTGGGCGCCTCAGACGGCCAGAGTTGCCGTTGCCAAGGGGCCCCGAACTGTCCCTTGCCCAAAGCCTTGAAGCCCCTCTGCCCAACGGCGCCTGAAAAGCCCGTTGCCCAACGCCGTTGAACTCCCGTTTGCCCCAACCCCGGGTTTAATGCCCGTCTGCCCCCAAGGGCCCCCCCCCCCCTCTGAACTCCCGTCCCCCCCCAAAGGCCCCCAAAAGCCCACCCCCGGGCTGAACCGCCCCCCCTTGAGGCCCCAACCCCAGCCAGCCCTGGACTTCCGCCCCAAAAGGTCGAACCCCCCGGAAAGGTACGAGCCTCCCCAAAGGCGCCGGTTGCCAGAAAAATCCCCGAGCCTTCCCCCAGAACAGGCAGCCAGAGTTCCCCCAGAAGGACAGCCGAGCCTTTCCCCCAGACAGGACAGCGAGCCCCCGCAGACGGATCAGCCCGAGCCTTCCGCCAGACAGGACAGCCAGAAAACCTTCCCCCAGACGGGGTCACCAGAGCCTTTCCCCCAGCAGATGGGCCGACCTCCGCCAGAAGGAGCAGCCAGCCTCCGCCGAACGTCAGCCAGAGGCTTTCCGCCAGAACGGAGCCCCCGGGCCCGGGGCCTTTTGCAGGGTGCCCCAAACCCTTTGCCAGCCATGTGCCCCCGTCCGGGGGTTACCAGCCTGGCGCCCAGTGGGGGCCCAAACCCTGGGAAGGGAGGGGGGGGAGGGGTTTAAAAAAGGGGGGGGTTAAAAAAGGGGGGGGGGGTTTAAAACCAGCCAAGCCGGGGGGCCCACCCCCCGCCCCCCCCTTGGGGGTTTTGGGGCCGGGGCCAGTGCGCCCCTTAGGGGGGGGGGTCTTAGCCTGGGATCTTTAGCCGGGTTTTCATTTTTTGGGGGTTTTTTTTGTGGGGAAGGTTTGGGCATTTTAGGGGTTTTTTGGAAGTAATACTAATGGGGTGGGGTAAGCCCGGGCCTTTAACTTGGGGAGCCAAATTTTTATTGTTTTTTGGGGTTTTGGGGTTCCTGTTTTCGGGGACTGGACTTTGGCGTCTTTGTTTTTTAGGTGCTTTTCTTGGTTTGTTCAGGGGTGTTTCATCCCAAGTTTGGGGGGAAGTGGGGGGGTTAAAGGGGGGGAATTGAGGGGAAACGGGGGGGGAAAAGGGTGGGGTTAAATTGAGGGGGAAACGGGGTGGGGGTGGGGTAAGGGGGTTTTGGGGGGGGGGACCCCGGGGGGTGGTTTTATGGGGTTGAATGGGTTATAGGGGAACGGGAGGAAGGAGGTGTGGGTTGAAGGCGATGAGGAAAACAGGGGGGATAGGATTATTGGGGTTGAAGGGTATGAGGGAGAACGGGGAGGATGAGAGGGGGTTAAGGATATGAGGGGAATGGGGAGGATAGGAGGATGGGGTTAAGGGTTAAAGAACGGGGGGATTAGGATGGGTTTTGGGGTTTGTTTAGGGGGGGTAGTTTGGGTCAGGGGAACGGAGGGTGGGCGTGGGGTTGGGGTTTTGGGTGTGGGGTGGGGGGTGGGTTGGAGGGTATTTTTTGGGGGACGCGGGAATGGGGGTTGGGTTGAAGGGGGTTGGGGTGGGGGTAGGGGGGGGTTGACGGGGTTGGGAAGGGGGTTTGGGTGTGGTTTGGGGGGTTGGGGGGAACAGCGGAGGGAGGGAGTGGGGTTGAAGGGGTATGAGGGAGAAGGGGGAGGATAGGAGGGTGAGTAGGTTAAGGGTGTTAAAGGGAACGGGGAGGATGGGGAGTGGGGTTTTGAAGGGGGAAATGAGGACAACGGGGGAATAGGAGGAGTGGGGTTGAAGGGGTATGAGGGAAACGGGGAAAAGGAGAGCGGGGTTGAAGGGTTATGGGGAAGAACGGGGAGGATAGGAGGAGCGGTTGATGGGGTTGAGGGGTTGAACGTGAGGATAGGAGGAGTGCGGTTGAAGGGTTATGAGGAGAACGGGAGGATAGGAGGAGTGGGGTTGAAGGAGTATTATGGGTTAACGGGGAGTAGGAGGATGGGGTTAAAGGGGATTAAGGCGAATGGGGAGATAGGAGGATTTGGGGTTGAAGGGTTTTGAGGGTGGAACTGGGTGAGGTCGGGTTGGGGTTGAAGGTTTTGATGGAACTTTGGAGGATAGAGGAGTGGGATTGAAGAGGGTTTGAGGGAGATGGGGATATAGGAGTTGTGGGTTGGAAGGGGGGTATGAGGGGAACGGGGTTGAAGGGTAGGAGGAGAGGGGGTGAAGGGGGTATGAGGGAGAATGGAGGAAGGGGAGGTGGTTGAAGGGGTATGAGGGGAGAGCGGAGGATAGGAGGAGTGGGGTTGAATGGGTTATGAGGGGGAACGGGGGAGGATAGGAGGTGTGCGGTTGAAGGCGATTTGAGGGAGAACATGGGAGGATAGGAGGATTGGGGTTGAAGGGGAATGAGGGAGAAGGGGAGGATAAGAGGGTGGGTTGAAGGATTAATAGGGGAAGGGGGGGGAGGAATAGGGGAGTGGGGTTGAAGGGGTATGAGGGGGAACTGGGGGTATAGGAGAAGTGGGGTTGAGGGGGTTAAGGGGTTGAGGGAACAGGGGAGGAATAGGAGGGTTGGGGTGAAGGGGTATGAGGTAGAACGGAGGAGGATAGGAGAAGTGGGGTGGAAGGGAATATGAGGGGGAATGTGGGAGGATAGGAGGAGTGCGGTTGAAGAGGGTATGAGGGGGAACAGCGGAGGATAGGAGGAGTTGGGTTGAAGGGGGTATGAGGGAGAATGGAGGAGGATAGGAGGAGTGGGGTTGAAGGGGGTATGGAGAGGAGATGTAGGGATAGGGAGGTTGGTTGAAGGGGTTGGGAGAATGGGGGGAGGATAGAGAGAGGGTTGAAGGGGGTTTGAGGGAGAACGCGAGATAGGAGGTGTTGGGGTTGAAGGGGTATGATGGGGAATGGGGAGGATGGAGGGTGGGGTTTGAAGGGGGTTTGAGGAGACGGGGGATAGGAGGAGTGGGTTGAAGGGGGTATAGGACAACGTGGGGGAATAGGAGGAGTGGGGTTGAAGGGTATGAGGAGAACGGGGAAGATAGGAGGAGGGGGGGTTGAAAGGGGTTATGAGGGAGAACGGGGGAGGTGAGGGGGGTTGATGGGGGTATGGAAGGGGAAGGGGGATAGGGGAGTTGCGGTTGAAGGGTTATGAGGGAGAACGTGGAGGGTAGGAGGAGTGGGGTTGAAGGGAGTATGAGGGGGACGGGGGGAGGATAGGAGGAGTGGGGTTGAAGGGGGGATTAAGGGAGAATGGGGAGGATAGGAGGAGTGGGGTTGAAGGGGTTTTGGGGGGGGGGAAACGGGTGAGGATGAAGGTGTGGGGTTGAAGGTGATTTGATGGAGAACATGGGAGTTGAGAGTGGGTTGAAGGGGGTATGGGGAGGAGAACGTGGGAGGATAGGAGTTGTGGGGTTGAAGGGGTGTATAGGGAACGGGGGAGGGTAGGAGGATGGGGTTGAAGGGGTATGGATGGGGGAACAGGGAAGGATAGGAGGAGCGGGGTTGAAGGGATATTATGAGGGAGAACGGGGGAGGATAGGAGAAGCGGGGTTGATGGGGGTATGAGGGGGAACGTGGGAGGATAGGAGGAGCGGGTTTGAAGGGGCTTATAAGGGAGAAAGGGGGAGGATAGGAGGAGTGGGGTTGAAGTGTGTATGAGGGAGAACGGGGGAGGATAGGAGGAGTGGGGGTTGAATGGGGATTGAGGGGGAAACGGGGGAGAATAGGAGGTGTGGGGTTTGAAGGGTGGTTATGAGGGAGAATGGGGTAGAATGGGGGAGGATAGGAGGAGTGGGGTTGAAGGTGGGGATAAGGGAGAATGGGGGAGGATAGGAGGTGTGGGGTTGAAGGGTGTATGAGGGAGAACGTGGGAGGATAGGAGGAGTGGGGTTGAAGGGGGTATGAGGGAGAACGGGGGAGGATAGGTGTTGTGGGGTTGAAGGGGGTATGAGGGGGAACAGGGGAGGATAGGAGGAGTGGGGTTGAAGGGATTATGAGGGAGAACGGAAGATAGGAGGAGTGGGGTTGAAGGGGGAATGAGGGAGAACGGGGGAGGATAGGAGGAGCAGGGTTGAAGGGTTTATGAGGGAGAACGGGGGAGAACGGGGGAGGATAGGAGGAGCGGGGTTGATGGGGGGTATGAGGGGGAACGTGGGAGGATAGGAGGAGTGGGGTTGATGGATGTGTGGGCAGAAGGCATGCATTTGTAAATTAAAAACATGACACCATGGTGGGTGATTTAGTGAGCTTTCCAACAGATTGGAGCCCAAGAAAGAAAGGAGCAGCCTTGGAGTTTAAAAGAGTAGAGAACACATGGAAGAGAGGAAGAGTGTTTTACATTTTTCAGCAAGGGGCCTTGCAGTTATAATTGGTACTGCATAAGTGCTGCTTCATGCGTTTTGTCAGGTCCCATAGGGCTCTGGTTAAAAGTAGTGTACTATAAAGGAAATAGGATGCCATCTGGGACATACCCTTCCTGTATCTCAAGAAGAGAGGAGAGGTTATTATCAGTCAAGGTCTGACATACCTTAAAGTGGAACTGACAGCGTTTTAACGACTTTGCAGATACGAAACAAATAGACAATCATAGTTTCAGTCAAAAATATGAAAATCCCAGTTCATGCGAGGAACGCTCGGATCAACGCTACTCCTCCCGCCAGAGCGTCCAGTGTCTATAGCGCAGTGTACGCTCGAAGACCGAAAAGCTCTGAATTTACGAACGCAGAGAGCACTCTGACACACAGGAGGCAATTTACGAACGCACCCTTGGTTGTCAATCAAATGTATTTGGCATTGATCAAATGGACGCGCGCAGGAAAGTTCCCATTCAGTTGTCAAAATGTGGCTTGGTTGGGACAGCTGCAGAAGGAGGAGCAGGCTACTATTCCCCTTCGTTTATCAGTGCAATTCTGACGGCCAACTAGCTGAAAGAGTTTGAGAGGGTTTATCTAATGTTCACTAGTTAGATTTTAGCTCATCTCACTCTGGCTAGCATTAGTTGTTTATCTTGTTGTTGTTGATGTGCCTAACAGAGGTGGAGATGGCCTGCCTTTTCATGGTTGCTTGATCAATAGGACTGTAAAGTTCCCAAATGAACAGATCTATTGATTCTTAGACTTGCTTTCAATGAGAATGACTGATCTATAACACACATTTCTATGTGAATTTGGTCGGGTCGCCTCATAGCACCTTTATAACACCTGTATGAGCCTTCATAGCACCCGTATGAGCCTTCATACACCATACACAGTGCATACGGCTATAAATGTAGTTTATTGAATATTTAACAGCCTGATATATGCAGTCCCTCAGTGTCCCTCTGATCTTTATAAAGGAGTCAGTTATGAGGAGAAAGAACAGACGTGCTAATGGAAGATGATATGATATGAACTGCCTGTGTGTGTGTGTGTGTGTGTGTGTGGTGTGTGTGTGTGTGTGTGTGTGTGTGTGTGTGTGTGTGTGTGTGTTGTGTGCGTGTGCGTGTGTGTGTGTGTGTGTGTGTGTGTGTGTATAATGGGAGAGATGATATGATATGAACCTGCCGGTTGCCCGCTGTCACTAAAACTAATTAACCCCCATGTCCTCACTCACTCATTGATGGGGTACGCGCACACACACATACACCACGGGTCTGAATATGTGTGTGTGTGTACCCGTGTGTATTAATCCCATGGTGAAGCCACGGTTCACTGACCGCCGTCGTAACAGCGATAAGAGCATAGTTTGTATTCTGATGACGGAAATCGATGTCCTTGGAAGAACGCCACTCAACATAGATCAGAGATAGCATAGATAAACGCTAACTAAAAATACCCACTTCATCTAGCTCTATAGCCTGCTAACCAGATCCAGTTTCCACTTGTTCCAACTCTATGGCATGACAAGGCCTTGATTATCTGTTCAATTCAAACTCTTATGTTGCAAGTACCAAACTCCAACTGACTGCACTATTGGGAAGACATCTTGAATAGTCGTTAATTCATTCTCTTTGAGTGACAGTGACATTATCAGTTAAGGATACAGTGTGTTTCTGATTGATAGTATACGACAACCAGCATATCTGAGATTCCAAAACGTGTATTTTATGCATTTTGTTAAATACATCCTCATACACTGTAGAGAGCAGTTCCTGAATATCCCTGTCCATTGTCTTTGGTGTGAACAATTGACTCCATTAATCTTTCAGCTGCCTGATATCATAGAGACACGATGCCTAATAAGTTAAACCAATAATGAAGGAGACGGAAGCTTAACAGTCTTAAATCATCCTCTTTAATAATCCTCTTTCTTTCTGAAGAAATAAAGAGAATAGGGTGGCATTTGGAACGTAACCCATAGTTTTACAAACAACGTCCTGTTATGATATGACTCACTGATTGTGTTTTCATTCGGGCTGAGGACAAGAAGAACAGACAGACAGGCAGACAGGCAGACAGGGCAGACAGACAGTCAGACAGACAGACAGACAGGCGGCAGACAGACGACAGACAGACAGACAGACAGACAGCAGACAGACAACAGACAGACAGACCACAGACAGACAGACAGACAGACAGACATACAGAAAGACAGAAGAAAGAAAGAAAATAAAGAAAGAAAAAAAGAAAGAAAGAAAGAAAGAAAGAAAGAAAGAAAGAAAGAAAGAAAGAAAGAAAGAAAGAAAGAAAGAAAGAAAGAAAGAAAGAAAGAAAGAAAGAAAGAAGAAGAGAGTGAAGACGAAGAAGAAGTAAATCCATTACAATAAACAGGGGTATGAAGAATGGGAGTAGTTTGTAGTGGTGTGTGTGTGTGTGTGTGTGTGTGTGTGTGTGTGTGTATAAAGAATGGGAGTGGGTTTCTTTTTATAGGCATTTGTTAATTGCGGAGTGAGAACAGAACTGATTATCTTGCATATTAGTGTTTATTTTGTCTAAATTAATCAACATAGAGACACTTTCTGGGTGGTGGAATGGTTTTTAGCGCGCATTCATCCCTGGCGAGTTCACTACTCTCTTAAGAAGCTGTGTGTGTGTGTGTGTGTGTGTGTGTGTGTGTGTGTGTGTGTGTGTGTGTGTGTGTGTGTGTGTGTGTGTGTGTGTGTGTGTG
The DNA here is from genome assembly GCA_902810595.1 of Coregonus sp. 'balchen'. Classification (NCBI taxonomy): domain Eukaryota; kingdom Metazoa; phylum Chordata; class Actinopteri; order Salmoniformes; family Salmonidae; genus Coregonus; species Coregonus sp. 'balchen'. The sequence continues at coordinate 5,269,768 of LR778274.1, read as the reverse complement.
TGTGTGTGTGTGTGTGTGAGGTCATTAGAAGTGTGCATGAAGTGAAATTTAACCATATTGTTATTCAATATGACCAATGTTTAATTGCATAATTATTACATATTTCATGGCTCTCTGATGGAAACTCTAGCAGAGCTGTAATGTGCCGCAATTTTCTGCTTCAAGATCCACTCCTGATACAAGATTATATTTGTTGGGTTATATTGACTGTGTCACAAATGGCTATATAACGTACTACTTTAGTCCTGTAGGGACCCTGGTCAAAAGAAGTGTGCTATGAAGGGAACAGGGTGTCATTTGGAACGCTAACCGATGTTTGTTGAGTACATCAGTTGAAATGAAAAAAAAAAAAGATTTCAGACAAGATGGACAATTATTTGATTGTTATGACAAGAAATGACACAGTACAGCTGTTCAAAGTGTTATTGCATTCATCACTGCATTGGACAACGTTTTGTCTGCACTGTTGTTCATTTGATACCCATATGTACACCCATCAAGGTCACTTTAATTGAAAACATAACTGTCACTGAAACATAACTGTCACTGAAACATAGCCATCAGGGTCATGGAGTACCTTCAGTACCACCAATCAAGTCATATGTGTGTGTCTGTGTTGATGTGTGTGTTTGTGTGTGTGTGTGTTTATGTGTGTTTATGTGTGTTTGTGTGTTTTTGTGTGGTGTGTGTGTTTATGTGTGTGTTTGCATGCGTTCACATGGGTATGTGATGCACATCAGCACTCTGAATGGACCTCTGATGACTAGAGAGAGACATAATGGTACGCAACAAGAGCTCATAGATCCCCCTTCGAAATTAGACATATTATGGTTGAACGTCTATTTTTGATGCATTAATTCCGTGTGGTTACAGGGTTAAAACAGAAACAACTCAAAAGGTTAATAGTTCAGGTCTTCATTCTGAGTGGTTAAGGTTAAGGCAACGGTTTGCGGAAGGCTTAAAACAAAATTATAAAAAACAGATCGCCATTACCATCAAGTATGATATGTATTCTCGTGTCTTGATAGAGCATTGTGAAGTGGCGTAGTGCAGTGGTCTGAGCAGCACGTTTCGGCTTGGAGCATTATGAGTTCATGCCCAATCTTTTTGTTATGTGTGTTTTTTATGAGTGCCAATGAAGGAATATATCAACGTTCTTATGACCTTTTCAAACGTCCGAAAACACTGTCTATTTCTAGTTACCAGCCTGGTGCAAACATCTCTCTCTCTTCACATCCTAGTGTGACAAACACACCACACACACACACACACACACACACACACACCACACACACACACACACAACACCTATTCTCTTTGTGGGAGTGAGGTACACCACCAATCCCATAGCACAGAGTTTATTGGAGTGTGTGTGTTTGTGTGTGTGTGTGTGTGTGTGTGTTTTGCGAACACGTGTCAGTGTGTGTGTGTGCCGACGTACACGTGGGTATGAGGACTATTCACCTACTCTGAAGAGACCTCTGATGATTTAAACAGGACAGTGGTACACACATCTCTCTTTTACATCCTAGTGAGATAGAAACACACAACACACACCACACCACACACACACACACACCAACCACACCACAAAAACACACAGAACCACAAAACAAACAAACAAAGGGAATTTTTTTCACATGCGCCAAATCAAAGGGGTAGACCCTTCTGAAAGCTTACACAGTTTAAACAAAACCCAAAAACAAAAAAAAAAAAAAAACAAAAAAAACAAGCAGAAAAAAAACAAAGAAAAACAAAACAGAAATTTTTTTTCACCAAAAAAATTTCCAGGTGAAGTCCGGCAGAGGCTTCCCCCCCCCTTTTTTTTTTTCCCCCCCCTTTTTCTCTCTTTCTTCTCCTCCTATCCCGTCTCTCCCCTTCTCTTTCCCCCCAACTTTTTTTCCCCTTTTTTTCCTTTCAAAATTTCCCCCTTTTTTCTTTCCTCCTGGGTATAACTTTTATGGGTTTAAAGAATTAATCTTTAAATTTTTTGGAGGGGCCCCGTTTGTTGGGTTTTGTTATTTTTTTTCCCTTTTCCCCTTTAGATTTAATAAATTTTAGGAAAAAGGAAACCCATTTTTAAAAGGGAATTTAGGGAAGAAAACAAGGGAAAAATAAAAAAAGGGGGGGGAGGGGGGAAAAAGAAGGGCCCCGGAAAACCAAAAACAAAAACCCCCAAAAAAACCACCCAAAAAGACACACAGAACCACAAAAAACAAATAAAACAAATGAAATTTTTGTCACATGCGCCAAAATCAAAGGTGTAGACCTTCTGAAATGCTTACTTACAGTCCTTAAACAACAACACACACACACACAAAAAACCACCACAACAAAACACACACACATACATCTGAACAAAACTACATTTCAAAGGACAGTTACACACACCTTATGAATGACAATTCACTACACCACAACCCCAGGTGAAAAGCTCCCAAAAAACCTCACATCCTCACTCAACAATTCTTCCTTCCCAATCCGTTGACCTTCCTTCTCGGAGGGCTTAATTAACACACCAAAAAACCAAAAATAAAAACCACCATACCCTAAGACCCTTCTCAAAGTCTCGCAAGAATCAATTCCAGGTCGCTACTTTTTCTAATCTCTCTCTCGCTTTAGAGTATATACTTATAAGAGCTTTATAAGACGTAATAAATGCATTTAACTATAATTTCAGTGTGATCTGGGTCCAGATATACACTGTGTTATGTACTACTGTAGTGGTTTTCCTGGACACTTCTGGAGATTTAGGATGGTAATATTGTCAGGGGGAAAATGCCACTGGAGTGTCTAGGGTGTTTGAACTTTAGTTATTTAGATCGTACCACTTATCAGCCCCATAAAACAGACCATTCACAACGACAGAGAGAAGAGGAGAGAGAGAGGAAGAGAGAGCGAGAGAGAGAGAGAGAGATAGAGACAGGACAGACAGACAGACAGACAGACAGACAGACAGACAGACAGACAGACAGACAGACAGACAGACAGACAGACAGACAGACAGACAGACAGACAGACAGACAATGTTTAATTGCATAATTATTTCATGGCTCTCTGATGAAACTCTACCAGAGCTGCAATTTTCTGCTTCAATAGCCACTCCTGATACAAGATTATATTTGTTGGGTTATATTGACTGTTTCACAAATGGCACCCTGTTCCCTATGTAATGTACTACTTTAGTCCTGTAGGGACCCTGGTCAAAAGAAGTGTGCTATGAAGGGAACAGGGTGTCATTTGGAACGTTAACCAATGTTTGTTGAGTACATCAGTTGAAATGAAAAAAAAAAAAGATTTCAGACAAGATGGACAATTATTTGATTGTTATGACAAGAAATGACACAGTACAGCTGTTCAAAGTGTTATTGCATTCATCACTGCATTGGACAACGTTTTGTCTGCACTGTTGTTCATTTGATACCCATATGTACACCAATCAAGATCACTTTCATTGAAAACATAACTGTCACTGAAACATAACTGTCACTGAAACATAACTGTCACTGACAACGAATCAATTACTAAACTACACATACACATCTTCTGAAAAGCATGGTCAATGGATTCTTCAAGAATCAATTGCTGTGTGATTATTTTAAAAGTCCACAAATGGAACTACCAATCCCAGAATGCCCCTATAACGCAATTTTCTCTGACGTTGGTAGTTACAGGTTGTTTCCGTCCCACCCACCTATGTGTCCATAGAACATGAGACGGCATGGAGTAGAGTACCGTGATGGAGAGGAAAGATTCGCGGTGGTGAAAATGATAGACAAACACGTGCTGATCAACATCCACCCTGTTGTTAGCAGTATTGTTAGCCCAGGTAGATCCACATCCACCCTTTTGTTAGCAGTATTGTTAGACCAGGTAGATCCACATCCACCCTGTTGTTAGCAGTATTGTTAGACCAGGTAGATCCACATCCACCCTGTTGTTAGCAGTATTGTTAACCCAGCTTGCTACTCTTGTAATTGGCTTCTATGGCTTCTATACTGAAAGACACTCTCCCATCATGCTACATAGCCAATAGGGTCATGGAGTGCCTTCAGTACCTCCAATCAAGTCATATAGTCATTATATGTCCATTTTATTTGTATCAACTAACCAAGTTGTTACAGCCAGTCTAGAGAATGCATTTATATCTGATAAATTATCATAGATAGCTAGCATTATCATAGCCTGTACTTTGGTAGTGCTTAGAGTCTATTTGAGTGTGTGTGTGTGTTTGTGTGTGTGTTTGTATATTTATGTGTGTGTCTGTGTTTATGTGTGTTTGTGTGTTTTTGTGTGTGTTTGTGTATGTGTGTGTTTATGTGTGTTTGTGTGTTTGTGTGTTTGCGTGCGTTCACATGGGTATGTGATGCACATCAGCACTCTGAATGGACCTCTGATGACTAGAGAGAGACATGACAATGGTACGCAACAAGAGCTCATAGTTCCCCCTTCGAAATTAGACATATTATGGTTGAACGTCTATTTTTGATGCATTAATTCCGTGTGGTTACAGGGTTAAAACAGAAACAACTCAAAAGGTTCAATAGTTTAGGTATTCATTCTGAGTGGTTAAGGTTAAGGCAACGGTTTGCGGAAGGCTTAAAACAAAATTATAAAAAACAGATCGCCATTACCATCAAGTATGATATGTATTCTCGTGTCTTGATAGAGCATTGTGAAGTGGCGTAGTGCAGTGGTCTGAGCAGCACGTTTCGGCTTGGAGCATTATGAGTTCATGCCCAATCTTTTTGTTATGTGTGTTTTTTATGAGTGCCAATGAAGGAATATATCGACGTTCTTCGGACCTTATCAAACGTCCAAAAACACTGTCTATTTCTAGTTACCAGTCTGGTGCAAACATCTCTCTCTCTTCACATCCTAGTGTGACAAACACACACACACACACACACACACAACACCTATTCTCTTTGTGGGAGTGAGGTACACCACCAATCCCATAGCACAGAGTTTATTGGAGTGTGTGTGTTTGTGTGTGTGTGTGTATGTGTGTGTACTGCGAACACGTGTCAGTGTGTGTGTGTGCCGACGTACACGTGGGTATGAGGACTATTCACCTACTCTGAAGAGACCTCTGATGATTTAAACAGGAGAATGGTACACACATCTCTCTTTTACATCCTAGTGAGATAGAAACACACAACACACACAACACACACACACACACACACACACAACACACACACACAGGCACACACACACAAGCCTATCATCGCCTCAGTGCTCCTATCATGCGAACACAAGCAGGATGAGAATGATGGGAAGCTGTGCTTTTTTATGTCACAGAGAAAACTCATCATACACAACCACACACAAAGACACACACACACACACAAACACACACACACATACATGAACACTTTCTCTCTCACACGCATTTCCAGGTGAAGCTCCGGCAGAGGATTTCTCTCTCTCTCTCTCTCTCTCTCTCTCTCTCTTCGCTCTCTCTCTCTTTCGCTCTCTCTCTCTCTCTCTCTCTCTCTCTCTCTCTCTTTCACTCCCTCTCTCGCTCTCTCTCTCTACTTTCTGTCACTTCTTCATGACTAATTAAGATCAATCCATTGATCTTCAAACCATCCACTTCCTTCTCTCTCTCTCTCTCTCTCTCTCTCTCTCTCTCTCTCTCTCTCTCTCTAGAGTAATATACTTTCATAAGAGCCTTATAAACGTAATGAATGCATTTTAGATCTATGTCCAGATATACACTGTTTAAATAATCTTCAGTGTGATCTGGGTCCAGATATACACTGTTTAAATCATCCTTAGTGTGATCTGGGTCCAGATATACACTGTTTTATGTACTACTGTAGTGGTTTTCCTGGACCTTCTGGAGGATTTAGGAGGTAATATTGTAGGGGGAAAACTGCACTGGAGTGTCTAGGGTGTTTTAACTTTAGTTATTTAGATCAGTACCACTTATCAGCCCCATAAAAACAGACCATTCACAAAACGACATGAGAGAAAGAGGAGAAAGAGAGTGAGAGAGAGAGAGAGAGAGAGAGAGAGAGAGAGAGAGAGAGAGAGAGAGAGAGAGAGGGAGAGAGAGAGAGAGGAGAGAGAGAGAGAGAGAGAGAGAGAGAGAGAGAGGGGGGGGGAAAGAAGAGAGTGTGTAGCCTTTAAGATGAGCTTCTGGAGTTTGAGGTCCTCGGGGGATGAACAGAACGGATCAGAGGAGGAAAGGATGGAGAGAGGTTGAGAGCTTAGTCTGTGTGGATCTCTGTAGGGAGACAGTTTCACTCCTCTTTCCCTCCTCCTTTCACTCCTTCTCCTTATCGTTCAAATCTGCCTTTTAGGAGTCACAGCGCATTCTCCACTGACCTGTATTGCTCTGCCATGGTTAATTTAGTGTGTTTAATGTACAGTAGCTACCTTGATTTAATGTAGTGTGTATTTAATGTACAGTAACTACCTTGATAGAATGTAGAGTGTGTTTAATGTACATATTCCCTCTGCAAGACAGATAGACATACAGACAGACAGAGACAAGCAGACAGTGGAGGGAGGTGGGGAGGAATGTCAGTGGTTAAATACTTCCCATTGTGTGTGTGTATGTGTCACGAATTCTGCCGAGGCTGCCCCTCCTCCTTGCTCGTGAAGGCTTCGGCATTCGTCGTCACCGGAATACTAGCTGCTGCCGATCTATGTTCTATGTTTCTATGTTCTACCTGTTGTCTGATTGTTACACACCTGTTTCCCATTATGTGATTACTCCTTCCCTATTTAACCCGGTGGCTCCCATTGTGTTTTTTGCGTGTTTGTTTTTTGTTTCGTGTGTCGTTGGTGAGCGGGTTTGGCCTCCTGAGTGGCGCAGTGGTCTAAGGCACTGCATCGCAGTGCTAACTGTGCCACTAGAGATCCTGGTTCGAATCCAGGCTCTGTCGCAGCCGGCCGCGACCAGGAGACTCATGGGCGGTGCACAATTGGCCCAGCGTCGTCCAGGGTAGGGGAGGGAATGGCCGGCAGGGATGTAGCTCAGTTGATAGAGCATGGCGTTTGCAACGCCAGGGTTGTGGGTTCGATTCCCACGGGGGGCCAGTATAAAAAAAAAAAAAAAGATGTATTCACTAACTGTAAGTCGCTCTGGATAAGAGCGTCTGCTAAATGACGTAAATGTGAAATGTGAAATGTTTGTTCCTCCCTGTGTGGAGGTATTTTGTATTGGTTTCTTTACTTATTCAGTAAAGTACTTTTCATAGAGTTCTGTGTACTGCCGGGTGTCAGGGTTTCCTTCTCCAGGTAGAGCTCTACCTGGCAACCATTCACCCGGTGCCGTCGGGATACGAGAGCGTGTCCGCCCTCATCTCCTGTCTGTCGGGGAAGGCGCTCGAGTGGGCCAATGCCGAGTGGGGAGGAATTGACGCTATATCTGTCCGCTACAAGGATTTCACCCACCGCTTCCGGGCGGTATTCGATCATCCACCGGAGGGGAGAGCGGCGGGCGGAGTTCAGGACTCTAGTCGGCGGTTTGTGGGGCCATTCAAAGTCCTGAGGAGATTGAACGAGGTATGTTATAGGTTACAGCTGCCTCCTGTACCTCAGAAAATAGCCGTGGTTGACTACTAGCCTATTCACTTCCACAGTCATCATGTGCAGTCATCTGTTGGAACCATCACAGTCAACCACGCAGGATGGAATGAGAGGGCCCTGATCAACCACTATCGTTGCAGCCTAAGGGAGGACGTCCGGCGGGAACTGGCCTGCAGGGATACCAACCTCAACCTGGACCAACTGGTGGAGATGTCCATCAGGCTGGATAACCTGCTGGAGACCCGCGGACGTTCTGATCAGGGCCCGTTCATTCCATCTCCCAGCACCTCCGACCCTACCCCCATGGAGCTCGGAGGTGCTGCGCTTAGGGAGACCAGGAGAGGAGCCGTCCCTTGCACCAACTGTTGCCGCAGAGGACACACTGCGGGTCGGTGCTGGGGAGGGTCCCCAGGGAGTCGAGGCAGTAGGCAGAGCACTGGTCGACCATCTCAGGTGAGTAAGCACCCGACTCACCCAGAGCTCCCTGTTGGTCAGCTGTGTATTGAGGTTGTTTTCCGAGAGTTTTCTCCTCATTCCCAGCATAAGGCGCTAGTAGATTCAGGCGCAGCTGGGAATTTTATTGATCATCAGTATTCACTTAGTTTAGGGATTCCCACTCTTCGTGTTGATGTGCCCTTCCCTGTACATGCATTAGATAGTCACCTGTTAGGGTCAGGCCTAATCAGGGAGGTCACCGCACCACTCTTAATGAGGACGCAGGGGGGTCATGAGGAGAGGATTAGTCTCTATCTGATTGATTCTCCTGCGTATCCTGTGGTGTTGGGACTTCCCTGGTTAACCACTCATGACCCCACTATTTCTTGGCAACAGAGGGCTCTCAAGGGATGGTCTGGTCAGTGTTCAGGGAGGTGTGTAGGAGTTTCCTTGGGGGTAACTACGGTGGAGTCCAAACCAGGTTTCCACTATGCACATTCCTTCCGAGTATGCCGATTTGGCTCTCGCCTTCAGTAAAAAGAGGGCGACTAAATTACCACCCCATCGTCCGGGGGATTGTGTGATAAATCTCCAGGTAAGCTATGCACTTCCCCGGAGTCACGTGTACCCTCTGTCACAGGAGGAGAAGGCGGCTATGGAAACATATGTCTCCAAATCTCTGAGACAGGGATACATTCGGCCTTCCACTTCACCTGTTTCCTCAAGTTTCTTTTTCGTGAAGAAGAAGGATGGTGGGTTACGCCCGTGCATTGATTACCGTGGTCTTAATCAGATCACCATCATGTACAGCTATCCATTACCTCTGATAGCTTGTATGAGTCATTGCACAGGGCGCGCTTCTTCACGAAATTGGATCTCAGGAGCGCGTACAACCTGGTGCGTATTCGGGAGGGAGATGAGCGGAAGACAGCATTCAGTACTACCTCAGGACACTATGAGTACCTCGTTATACCATTCGGGTTGATGAATGCTCCATCAGTCTTCCAATCCTTTGTCAATGAGATTTTCAGGGATCTGCATGGACAGGGTGTAGTGATGTATATTGATGACATTCTCATATGCTCCGCTACACGGGCCGAGCATGTGTCCCTGGTGCGTAAAGTGCTTGGACGACTGTTGAAGCATGACCTGTATGCCAAGGCGGAGAAATGTCTGATCTTCCAGGAATCCATCTCCTTCCTAGGGTACCACATGTCCGCGTCTGGATAGAGAGTGACCGCATTTCGGCCGTGCGTAATTGGGCGACTCCAACCATGGTGAAGGAGGTGCAGCGATTTTTGGGGTTTGCCATTTTCTACCGGAGGTTTATCTGGGGCTTTGGTCAGGTAGCGGCTCCCATTACCTTGTTGCTGAAGGGGGGGGGGCGGTGCGTCTGCGGTGGTCAGCTGATGCGGACAGGGCGTTCAGTCAAACCTGTTTACCTCGGCTCCAGTGCTGGCTCATCCGGATCCCTCCTTGGCTTTCACGGTTGAGGTGGACGCGTCGGAGGCTGGGATAGGTGCTGTACTTTCCCAGCGCTCGGGCACACCACCCAAGCTCCGCCCCCTGTGCGTTCTTTTCGAAGAAGCTCAGCTCGGCGGAGCGCAACTATGATGTGGGGGACTGGGAGCTGTTGGCTGTGGTCCAAGCCCTGAAAGCGTGGAGACATTGGCTTTAGGGGCCTAAACACCCTTTTCTCATTTTGACTGACCACCGCAATCTGGAGTACATCCGGGCAGCGAGGAGATTAAACCCTCGCCAGGCAAGGTGGTCCATGTTTCTCGCCCATTTTGTGTTCACCCTTTTGTACAGGCCAGGTTCCCAGAACGCTAAGGCAGATGCTCTGTCCCGACTGAATGACACAGAGGAGAGTTCCGTGGAGCCCACTCCCATACTTCCGGTGTCGTGTCTGGTGGCGCCGGTGGTGTGGGAGGTGGACACGGACATCGAGCGGACGTTGCGTAACGAAATCACTCCTCCCCAGTGTCCAGAGGGTCGTGTGTACGTCCCGCTGGAGGTCCGCGATTGTTTGATCTATTGGGCTCAAACGTCACCCTCCTCTGGTCATCCTGGTATCGGTCGGACAGTGCATTGTCTTAGTGGGAAGTACTGGTGGCCCACCTTAGCTAAGGACGTAAGGGTTTATGTTTCCTCTTGCTCGGTGTGCACCCAGTGTAAGGCTCCTAGACACCTGCCCAGAGGGAAATTGCAGTGGATGAATGGTTTCAGCGCTCACAGGAGACCTGGAACGCTGCCCATGTGCACCTGCAACGGGCCATCGGGCGGCAAAAGGCGAGCGCCGACAGCCACCGCAGTCAGGCTCCGGAGTATGCCCCGGGGGACCGGGTCTGGCTCTCGACCCGAAACCTGCCCCTTCGCCTGCCCTGCTGGAAGCTGGGTCGGCGGTTTGTGGGGCCATTCAAAGTCCTGAGGAGATTGAACGAGGTATGTTATAGGTTACAGCTTCCTCCTGATTATCGTATTAACCCCTCGTTCCATGTGTCTCTCCTCAGGCCGGTGGTAGCTGGTCCACTCCAGGAGTCTGAGGTACGGGAGGTTCGGTGCTGTGTGTGTGTGTGTGTGTGTGTGTGTGTGTGTTGTGTGTGTGTGTGTGTGTGTGTGTGTGTCAGATATTGAGACACACACACACACAGAGCTCTAAATGAGAGTTTGATTTTGTCTGGGTAGCCTTGCTCTTGTGCTATCCTCCTTAATTACAATCTGGAAGTCAGTTTATGTGACCTGACGAATGGACCTTTTGGCAACGCATAGAGAGGTAGAGGACAGATAGAATAAGGAGGAGGGCGAGAAGGAGGAATGGGGGAGAAAGAGAGGGAGAGAAAGGGGGTGGTGGAGAGGAGAGAGAGAGAGAGAGAGACCGGAGAGGAGAGAGAGAGAGGAGAGAGAGAGAGAGAAGGAGAGGAGAGAGAGAGAGAGAGGGAAAACACAGAGGGAGAGAGAGAGAGAGAGAATAAAAAAAGAGGCAGTTTCTGCTGATTTAGGTCACAGTTTTGTGCCTTTGCCACACACACACAAACACACACCCTACACACACACACAAACAACTGCACACCCATCACACACAGCACTTAGCAGTGTTTTCACCTCAGAAAATAGCCGTGGTTGACTACTAGCCTATTCACTTCCACAGTCATCATGTGCAGTCATCTGTTGGAACCATCACAGTCAACGGTGCCCAGAATTCAGCATTACCCATTCAGTGAATTCTCTCTGTCTGTTCTTCTCTTTTCACTTCCCTCTCTTTATCCTGGGCTGAATTAACTACTGAGTGATTACCTGAATGAGGGAGATGGGATTTCTCAGCCAGAAAGAGGTGGCAGGTTTGTCTGTTTAAGTCCCCGAAAGACAGGCTGTGTAGATATCTATTTCCACTGTGTGTGTGTGTGTGTGTGTGTGACTGTGTGTGTGTGTGACTGTGTGTGTGTGTGACTGTGTGTGTGTGTGTGTGTGTGTGTGTGTGTGTGTGTGTGTGTGTGACTGTGTTATCTACTCGACTGCCTACCGTCCTTATCTTTATACAGCCTTTCTGCTTTCAGAACACCCCTGTCCGCACACACAGGCATGCCACCACACACACACACACACACACACACACGCACACACACACACACACACACACACACACACAACACACACACACACATAAAAGACAACTGGGTCTGATAGACAAATACGTTCCATAAACACACTTAAACCATAGAAATAGATAGATCATTCTAGTTTTGTCCTTACACCCCATCTCTATTCACAGTCAGTTAAAACAACACATTATACCAGCTCCATCTCTATTCACAGTCAGTTAAAACAACACATTATACCAGCTCCATCTCTTTTCAGTCAGTTAAAACAACACATTATACCAACTCCATCTCTATTCACAGTCAGTTAAAACAACACATTATACCAGCTCCATCTCTATTCAGGTCAGTTTAAAACAACACATTATACCAACTCCATCTCTATTCACAGTCAGTTAAAACAACACATTATACCAACTCCATCTCTATTCACAGTCAGTTAAAACAACACATTATACCAGCTCCATCTCTATTCACAGTCAGTTAAAACAACACATTATACCAACTCCATCTCTATTCACAGTCAGTTAAAACAACACATTATACCAGGTCCATCTCTATTCAGTCAGTACAGTTAAAACAACACATTATACCAGCTCCATCTCTATTCACAGTCAGTTAAAACAACACATTATACCAACTCCATCTCTATTCACAGTCAGTTAAAACAACACCTTATACCAGCTCCATCTCTATTCACAGTCAGTTACAGTTTTTTGTTTGATGGCTAACAAGCATTGTTCAATACTGCGGATACATGTGCAAAACTCTAAATACAGTTATCAAAACAACATGCAACTTGGCAATGCACATCCTACATGTCTCAAAAGCAAATCTTTCTACCAAATGAAAGCTAACAGTCTCTCACGACATGCACACTTTGTCATTCATAGTATCATGACCTACAAAACTCTAAAAACAGCTACCACTTGAAAATGTGTCAATTTGTCTTTAATATCATATTTTTTTAAATGAACCAACAGTCATTTTTACAAAAGAAGAGTGGCAAACTTGTACTGTATAGAATGTCCTGCAAGATATGTAAAGAAATAAAGCAGAAAGGCTGCAATATGCTTCAATACAATGTACAGTACTATAGCAAATTACTGTATTTTGCTTTTTGCAGAGTAATTCCAGAATACACAAAAATAAATAATTCCAGTACTGTTAAACAAACAAAAAGTGTATACACACTATGAATATGCATAGCATATTGTCCAACTGAAACAGATCTATAACAGTGCTAGTCAACCCTGTCGGCTACATTGGGCCACAAGTTCTCGTCCACATCACACCGTGTGGCCTCTCGCACAATACACCTGGGAAAGAATCTCTTTGCATGCCTGATCCATCCCTGGCAATCTTCTGCAGAGCTATCCAGGCATCCTGCATTCATTGCATCCAAGAGTGACATTTGATCATGTGGATGGTGGTCATAAACTTTCCACCTCCATGAGGAAAATAATGATTCTATGGGGTTGAGGAAGGGAGAGTAACGGGGGAGGAAAAGTGACACCATCCCGGGATGGCCTGCAAACCACTGTGACTGCATGTGAGTGGTGAAATGACACATTGTCCCATACAATCACCCAGGTTTCCATATTTCTTCTGACTTGCCCTCTTTCTTCACCTGGCAAAAGCCTTCCATAGAGGTCATCCATGAATGAAATGAAGCGCTCTGTGTTGTATGGCCCAATTAGTGGTTTATGTAACAGCAATCCTTCAGAGGATATTGCAGCAAACATTGTGATGTTGGCACCCCTCTGGCCCGGGACATTCACTGTTGCTCTTTTCACAATCACATTCCTTCCACGTCGGCGTGTTTTGGCCATGTTAAAAACCAGCCTCATCCACAAAGACGAACATGTGGGGTGTTGGCCTGGCTTCAAGCTCCATGACACTGTAAAATATTGTAAATCCACAGGGCAACGTAACAAGTTATTCTATAACAGTAGTTTACATTACAGTATACTGTAACTGAAATCACTGCTGAATGTGCAGCGCTCTGGTGGATTTTGTTTACAGTAAAAACAGTACTGTATTTGTCACGCCCTGACGTATGGAACTCCTGTATGTTGAGTCAGGGTGTGGAAATCTATGTGATACATTCTATGTTTGATCTAGGTATTGTGTTTCTATGTTTGGCCGGGTGTGATTCCCAATCAGAGACAGCTGCCGCTCGTTGTCTCTGATTGGGTATCATACTTAGGTAGCCCAGTTGCCTACTATGTTTGTGGGATCTTGTTCCTGTGTTGGGCTTGTATTGTGTATAGCCTTGGACGTCACGTTACGTTGTTTTGTCGTTTTGTCGTGAGTGTTTATCCGTTAATAAACATGTTCGCATACCACGCTGCACCTTGGTCTGACCCGTCTCTCAACGATCGTGACAGTATTACAGGATGTAGACATCTTACCTGGACATATTGGTACCGGAGTTCCTTGACACGATCAGAGTTCCTCTCAAAGGGAACAGTGCTGATCATGCTGATATGATGCTTTGTCAAGACTCTAGCAAAGGTTGTCGTGCTTACACTTTCAACATTTAGAAATGTATTATTGTCTGCCAACACTCTCTCTTGAATTTCTCAGACTTGTATGGCATTGTTGCTAATTACCATGTCAACAATTACAGCTTCCTGCTGAGCAGAGAAAATCCTACCTCACCCCCCTCCATTTGTAACCGTTGGGTCCTAAAACAGAAATAAAATTACACTCAAGTGGTTTGGAGAGCTTTTGGTTGATTTACTACTCTACAGTAATATTCAGTACAGTTAGATGCCCATGCAGAATGCATATCTTACCTGTTAGTTTGCTGGAAGGTTCTAATAATAGATGACACAGTTGAGCGTTGCAAATTTGCCTGCACTCTGAGACCAGCATCTCTCATTGATAGACCATAATTGACAACATAATCAATGATTGTAGCCCTAATCTCATCTGACACTACAACTCTGGGTCTTCCCCTCAGTCGTCTTCCACCACGGATAGGTAATCCTCTGCCTCTCCTGGCAACTCTTCCACCTCTGTAAGCCCTACACGATCTCTGGCTGGGTCCATGTTTATGTAAAATATATTCCAAAGATGTCCCCTTTTGTAGAGATGGTAATGACGTAAAAATAGAAAACACCTGGGTAGGTCTTCAGTTACCTAATGTAGAATTAAAATTAGCTGTGAATAATTAAGAGTTATTATTATTATTTAAAAAATTGCAGTCTAATTCAATTTTCAGTAGCTTTTGAACTTGAGTTTAACAGTTTTGATAAGGATATCTTAACATTTGCAAAATGGTCTGTAGATACATAGAGTTTTGTTGGTAAATGTGTTTTGTACTTTGAAAGATGTTGTCATTGAATGCATTTTGTGTCAAAGCAATGAGAAATGATCCACAGGTTGCCACATAGAGTGTTGTTGTGATAACTGTATTTAGAGTTTTGTACATGTATCCGCAGTATTGAACAATGTTTGTTAGCAATCAGAAAAAAACAGTAAAACAACACATTATACCAGCTCAATCTCCATTCACAGTCAGTACATCTAAAACAACACATTATACCAACTCCATCTCTATTCACAGTCAGTACATCTAAAACAACACATTATACCAGCTCCATCTCTTTTCACAGTCAGTTAAAACAACACATTATACCATCTACATCTCTACTCACAGTCAGTTAAAACAACACATTATACCAGCTCCATCTCTATTCACAGTCAGTACAGTTAAAACAACCCATTATACCAACTCCATCTCTATTCACAGTCAGTACATTTAAAACAACACATTATACCAGCTCCATCTCTATTCACAGTCAGTACAGTTAAAACAACACATTATACCAGCTCCATCTCTATTCACAGTCAGTACAGTTAAACCAAACAAAAGGACATATTGGTAAAAGACAGAAACTCTGAGACTGAATGGTTTGGTTTAATTGAGGGCTGTGATAGAAAGGAGAAATAGATTTAATTGCAAAGCGTGTCAGTGTGTGTGTGTGTGTGTGTGTGTTTGTGTGCTTGTGCGTGTGTGTGTGCGTGCTTGCATGTGCACCCAGAGAGTTGACAGTATGTTATCTCAGGCCTACAGACAGGCAGGCAGCCCAGTGCCAACCATCTGAGAGGTCCCTGTTGAACGCTCTGAAATGCCACTAGATGAACCATGTGAGAGAGTGTTTGTGTTTGTGTTTGTGTGTGTGTGTGTGTGTGTGTGTGTGTGTGTGTGTGTGTGTGTGTGTGTGTGTGTGTGTGCGTGTGCATCAATGTGCCGAATGCTAGCATGTATATGCTTCTGTGTCTGTGTGTGCTCATACGCCAGTGTGTGAGCCAGTGTGTGTGTATATGCTAATGAGTGTGTGCAAGTGTGTGTGTGTGTCAGCACTGTAAGTGTTTTCAGTCACAGTCCACGCTGCCCATGTTGCCATTTCCTATTGTTGGCTACAGGCCTCCATCCAACCATCTGCACACAGACATACCCCCTGTCAGCCTGCCCTGTGGGGAGGGAGGGAGGGAGGGAGGGAGAGAGGGAGGGAGGGAGAGGCTAGAGAGAGGAGTACGCGAGATAGAAGAAGAGGAGCGATAGAGAGAGATATCTCGCTTCTCTGCGCTCTAGTCGCAACTATCTCGCTCTCTCCTCTCTCTACTATCGACATCTGCTCTATCGAGAAGAGCTCTAGAGATATGACATACAGTACATGTCTTCATAATTGCTAATAATATCCCAACCACTCCTTCAAACCATTCTTCTCATCCAACTTTGCAGAAAGCCTTTTCAAAATTACAGTTCAGAAACATTCTTTATTTTCCACAATTCACTTCTATAATTATAGAAGAAAACAAACAGCTTTTTCACCCATCAATCAACACAATATAAATAAATGAACCTTAGCGACTGTGAATTGTTCCTCTCCATCTCAGCATGTAGCCCCTGTTCAATATGCAAAGAGCTCTCAACAGTTGACTCAAAACCTGTCATTTGGTGGAGTAAGAAAAAAATATATATTTCTTAACATTTTCCTCACAAAATCTATTTTGCTTGTTTCTGATTCATTTCTGACACGTTGTTACCCACACATAAAACATACTTGTTCATCTTCTATAACTGTCTCCGAAATGGCTCCATATCTAATGCATTGTGGGCCCTGGTCAAAAGTAGTGCACTTTGTAAGGAATAGTGTTCCATTTGGGACGCATCCAAGTCAAACAGCCGACTGCATCCATTTCAAATCAGAGACACACATGCATGGCATCGTTTCCCTCCCAGGGCTCTGCTAGCCGTGTATAGCCTAGCGTAGGACAACGCCGCGGGCTAAGCTAATTGCATGGCTTTGTATTGATTGCCTTAGCAGCTAAATTCGCCTGTAATTAGCTTCTCTCGCCGTCCCAAATGGCCCCGTATTTCCCTTTATAGAGTTCTACCTTTGACCAGGGCCCATGGGGCTATCTGTAGGGGGAAAAGGTGGCATTTGGTACGCATCCTCTATCATCCTCCTAGCTGGCAGACTGGAAGCCAGAGACCAGGTTTCTCTAAGTAGCAGTTGTAGTAGGACGATGCCACCGTGCCAAAGGGTCCTGCTTTATTTTGGAGCATGGCGGTGTTTATTGTGTCAGATGATGGGGGATGCTGAAATCAAAGCTATCCACCATGCGTGTTCAAAAGGACAGCACTACTACGCCTGTGGTAATATGACGACACTGTCAATCTGAATATGTTTACTGGCATATAATCACTGGAAAAATTCTGGTTGAGTCATTTTGTGATATTTCTGAACGTCAAAGAGTAACTGTGAGTGGTTCGAGAAGGTCTGAACTCCAAGTGACCTGAAATAGTAAAAAGAATGGCATCAACAGCTATAGATGGAGGATTGTGTTAACATACAGAGAACTCTACTATATATATATACAGCTATAGATGGAGGATGGTGTTAACATACAGAGAACTCTACTATAACCTATATATACAGCTATAGATGGAGGATGGTGTTAACATACAGAGAACTCTACTATAACCTATATATACAGCTATAGATGGAGGATGGTGTTAACATACAGAGAACTCTACTATAACCTATATATATATATATATATATATATACAGCTATAGATGGAGGATGGTGTTAACATACAGAGAACTCTACTATAACCTATATATACAGCTATAGATGGAGGATGGTGTTAACATACAGAGAACTATACTATAACCTATATATATATACAGCTATAGATGGAGGATGGTGTTAACATACAGAGAACTCTACTATAACCTATATATACAGCTATAGATGGAGGATGGTGTTAACATACAGAGAACTCTACTATAACCTATATATACAGCTATAGATGGAGGATGGTGTTAACATACAGAGAACTCTACTATAACCTATATATACAGCTATAGATGGAGGATGGTGTTAACATACAGAGAACTCTACTATAACCTATATATACAACTATAGATGGAGGATGGTGTTAACATACAGAGAACTCTACCATAACCTATATATACAGCTATAGATGGAGGATGGTGTTAACATACAGAGAACTCTACCATAACCTATATATACAGCTATAGATGGAGGATGGTGTTAACATTCAGAGAACTATACTATAAAATATATATATATATATACAGCTATAGATGGAGGATGGTGTTAACATACAGAGAATTATACTATAACCTATATATATATATATACAGCTATAGATGGAGGATGGTGTTAACATACAGAGAACTATACTATAACCTATAGATACAGCTATAGATGGAGGATGGTGTTAACATACAGAGAACTATACTATAACCTATATATTGTCACGATCGTCATTCATAGAGGAGGACCAAGGCGCAGCGTTGAATGCGAACATTTTATTTATTAGAATGATCACACGATCAAAACAACAAAACAAAACGTGACGTCCCTGGTTACATAAACAAACCAACACGGAACAAGAAACCACAAAAAATGAATGCCTAACGGCTACCTAAGTATGACTCCCAATCAGAGACAACGAGCTACAGCCGTCTCTGATTGGGAGCCACCCTGGCCAACATAGATATACCACAACTAGAACATAAACAAATGAAAACTCACACCCTGGCTCAACATACTAGAGTCCCCAGAGCCAGGGCGTGACAGTACCCCCCCCTAAAGGCGCGGACTCCGACCGCGCCAACCAAATACAACAGGGGAGGGACCGGGTGGGCACTCCGCCTCGGCGGCGGATCCGGCTCCGGACATGACCCCCACTCCTTCTCTAACCCCCCAAAGTACCCCTGGTCCGGTCTGGCCCTGCTGACCAGAGCTGAACTGAACACTGGTGGAGCGGATTGCTCTAGCTCCGGCGTGACGCAGCACCTGACCGGTGCCGGACCCGCCACCGGTGGAACAGGCACGGGCCGTGCCGGACTGACGACGCACACCACTGGCTTGGTGTGGGGAGCAGGAGCGGGCCGAGCCGGGCTGACGAAACGCACCACTGACTTGGTGCGGGGAGCAGGAGCGGGCCGGACCGGGCTGACGAAGCGCACCACTGACTTGGTGCGGGGAGCAGGAACGGGCCGGACTGGGCTGACGAAACGCACCACTGACTTGGTGCGGGAGCAGGAATGGGCCGGACTGGGCTGGCGACGCGCACCACAGACTTGGTGCGGAGAGCAGGAACGGGCCGGACAGGCCTGACGAAACGCACCACAGACTTGGTGCAGGGAGCAGGAATGGGCCGGACTGGGCTGGCGACGCGCACCACAGACTTGGTGCGGAGAGCAGGAACGGGCCGGACAGGGCTGACGAAACGCACCACTGACTTGGTGCGGGGAGCAGGAATGGGCCGGGCCGAGCTGGCGATGCGCACCGTAGACTTGGTGCGAGTGGCAGGAACAGGCCGGACCGTACTGGGAACACACACCACTGGCCCTACGTGGGGATCAGGAACAGGCCGGACCGGACTGGCAACACACGCCAGTACCTCTCGCCGTGCCTCTACATCTTCCACCCCCTCTTCGACCAGTGGCCCCCGTAACCTGGCGGCCTCCTCTGCCAATCCGCTGGGCCGCTCTGCCGCGGTCTCCTGCTGGCCCGTCGTCCACGGCGTTAGCCCCCCCCTAAAAATGTTCTGGGGGTCTCCCCTACCCGTGGACCAGGTCTCCATGTCCCTCGCCAGCCTTTCGCCCTTCTGCCACAATGTCAAGCCCTTCTCTTCCTCACTCGGCTTGACCCAGTCGAGGAGGCGAAGGAGATCTGTTAGGGATCTCCCTGGCGATGGCTCCTGGACACGCTGCTTGGTCACATCTTGGTGGTTTCTTCTGTCACGATCGTCATTCATAGAGGAGGACCAAGGCGCAGCGTTGAATGCGAACATTTTATTTATTAGAATGATCACACGATCAAAACAACAAAACGAAACGTGACGTCCCTGGTTACATAAACAAACCAACACGGAACAAGAAACCACAAAAAATGAATGCCTAACGGCTACCTAAGTATGACTCCCAATCAGAGACAACGAGCTACAGCCGTCTCTGATTGGGAGCCACCCTGGCCAACATAGATATACCACAACTAGAACATAAACAAATGAAAACTCACACCCTGGCTCAACATACTAGAGTCCCCAGAGCCAGGGCGTGACATATATACAGCTATAGATGGAGGATGGTGTTAACATACAGAGAACTATACTATAACCTATATATACAGCTATAGATGGAGGATGGTGTTAACATACAGAGAACTCTACTATAACCTATATGTACAGCTATAGATGGAGGATTGTGTTAACATACAGAGAACTCTACTTTTCGACAGTAAATCCTGTTATTTGGTTTCTCCCAAACCTATGAAGACACCATACCTGTCCTAGCCTACCCACAGCATGTCAGAGGGAGTGTGTGTGTGTGTGTGTGTGTGTGTGTGCGTATCTCATTCTGTGCATGTGTGTGTGCTGTGTGTGTGTCATCGTGAGATTCAGTGTGTGTGAAGGAACTCTTTCATCTCTCCCAGTGTCCCCAGCGGTTCCGTCCTTGCCAATCCATTTCCTGGAGTTGGCTCAGAATCGTCCAATGGGACGCGAGGAAATAGATGGAAAACAACAGTAAGGGGGAGACGGGTCTCATGGCACCCCCCTAACCACGAATATAGCACCCCGGGGGTGTCTCCTTCCCCCAGTCGCATCCCCCTAGTGACTGTCGAGACCCTGCCTCCTCAGGCCTAATGGGGAAGGGAGGAAGACAGAGCTATGAGAAACACTGGTGCTGGGCTGCAATGCCGCCACTACAACCCCAAGACAGCCGAGGGAAGGAGTGTGCTGAGTGTGTGTGTGTGTTGGAGGGGTGGGGTCGTGTGTGTGTTAGTGTGTTAGTGTATGTGTGTTAGTGTGTGTGTGTGTGTGTGTCTTAGTGTGTGTGTGTGTGTGTGTCTTAGTGTGTGTGTGTGTGTGTGTGTGTGTGTTAGTGTGTGTGTGTGTGTGTGTGTGTGTGTGTGTGTGTGTGTGTGTTTACTCAGATACTACCCGCCGGCGGAGCACCAGTCAGAGTGTTCATTTGCAGTCTTCACTAGCATAGGGATCCATGTAAAGATGACTGCTATTAATTTAGCATCTGTCAGTACACACACACACACACACACACACACACACACACACATACAAACACACACTCAAAACGCCCGCCAATTCATTAACTCGTTTGGAATGCGAGGACCTACCAACTGCTAGAAGCAAACAGATCTGAATGATGCCAATGGAGGGAGGGAGGGAGGGAGGGAGGGAGGGAGGGAGAGAGGGAGAGAGGGAGAGAGGGAGAGAAGGAGAGAGGGAGAGAGGGAGAGAGGGAGAGAGATTCCCTAAGGGGGTAAATACTTTCTATTAAAAGGTTCTGTTGATATGTTGTCTCAAGACATAATGGGTACATAAAGTGGAGTGCAATGGAATACAGTACATCTTGATTTATCACTGGTGTACATTGCAATTCACATTAAAGATGAATCTATATTGATACTCTACTGCTAAATACTGAGAGTGAGAGAATGTGTGCGTTGGCACTCGTGTAAGTTTGTGAGTCTACATGTATGCGTGCTTCCGTTCGCACGACTATACAGACTTTCATCACTCTTCTGTTGCTGAGAATGTTCCTGCTCTGCAGGAAATGAAAACTTGTAGTGTATTTAAGCTTTTAAAAGGCTTCTAAAGTTTCTCATTTCCACTTTGAAATTTCAGACTTGATTTGCCCTGATGAAAAATGTAATAACCCCTACAAAAATATCCATTAGTTATAATCCACATAATAGTTCACATTTCCTGTTGCTGCAGGATTCTTTTTCTGTTGTAGCAAACTAGCTCAAATTAAGATCCTATATCTGGTCAAATAGGGGGTGTTTATATTGGTCCTGTTTCACACATGTACAAGTGTCTACCCTGTGTGGTGGGAAATGGAAATGTGTTTTTTGCATATCCCACTCACCCTGAGATACCCCCGGAGAGTGGGGTCATAGACAGGGATAAGCCATTATTGACGGCGGCCCTGGAGAAATAGGCTCTATGCCAAACGATTTTCTGGGTTTGACTAAACAATACCCCTAATTTCCTGTTCAGGCGGAAGTGCTGTATTGACTGTATAAACTTCCTAGGATTACTATTAATGATGTACGCAGGATCACCAGGTCATCTACAAGTGCACCTAAATGTAAATTGGAGAAGTGATTCAAGTTTTATGTCTTCCTACCTGTGCGACTATGAATGTAGCTAAGTACCTTAGCTAGACCTAGCTAGCTATGTGTTGCAGTTGTTTATAGCTAGCATTAGCTAACTTGCTGGTTAAATGGGTACACAGCCTTGCAAAAGTATTCATCCCCCTTGGCATTTTCCTATTTTGTTGCATCACAACCTGTAATTTAAATGGATATTTATTTGGATTTCATGTAATGGACATACACATAGAAGTCCAAATTGGTGAAGTGAAATGAAATAAATAACTTGTTTCAAAAAATTCTAAAAAATTCATAACAGAAAAGTGATGCGTGCATATGTAATCACCCCCTTTGCTATGAAGCCCCTAAATAAGATCTTGTGCAACCAATTACCTTCAGAAGTCACATAATTAGTTAAATAAAGTCCACCTGTGTGCAATCTAAGTGTCACATGATCTGTCACATGATCTCAGTATATATACACATGTTCTGAAAGGCCCCAGAGTCTGCAACATCACTAAGCAAGAGGCACCACCAAGCAAGCGGCACCATGAAGACCAAGGAGCTCTCCAGACAGGTCAGGGACAAAGTTGTGGAGAAGTACAGATCAGGGTTGGATTATAAACAAACATCAGAAACTTTGAACATCCCACGGAGCACCATTAAATCCATTATAAAAAAATGGAAAGAATATGGCACCACAACAAACCTGCCAAGAGAGGGCCGCCCACCAAAACTCACGGACCTGGCAAGGAGGGCATTAATCAGAGAGGCAACAAAGAGACCAAAGGTAACCCTGAAGGAGCTGCAAAGCTCCACAGCGGAGATTGGACTATCTGTCCATAGGACCACTTTAAGCCATACACTCCACAGAGCTGGGCTTTACGGAAGAGTGGCCAGAAAAAAGCCATTGCTTAAAGAAAAAAATAAGCAAACACCATTGGTGTTCGCCAAAAGGCAAGTGGGAGACTCCCCAAACAAATGGAAGAAGGTACTCTGGTCAGATGGGACTAAAATTGAGCTTTTTGGCCATCAAGAAAAAATGCTATGTCTGGCGCAAACCCAACATCTCTCATCATCCCGAGAACACCATCCCCACAGTGAAGCATGGTGGTGGCAGCATCATGCTGTTTTTCATCGGCATGGACTGGGAAACTGGTCAGAATTGAAGGAATGATGGATGGCGCTAAATACAGGGAAATTCTTAAGGGAAACCTGTTTCAGTCTTCCAGAGATTTGAGACTGGGACGGAGGTTCACCTTCCAGCAGGACAATGACCCTAAGCATACTGCTAAAGCAACACTCGAGTGGTTTAAGGGGAAACATTTAAATGTCTTGGAATGGCCTAGTCAAAGCCCAGACCTCAATTCAATTGAGACTCTGTGGTATGACTTAAAGATTGCTGTACACCAGCGGAACCCATCCAACTTGAAGGAGCTGGAGCAGTTTTGCCTTGAAGAATGGGCAAAAATCCCAGTGGCTAGATGTGCCAGGCTTATAGAGACATACCCCAAGAGACTTGCAGCTGTAATTGCTGCAAAAGGTGGCTCTACAAAGTATTGACTTTGGGGGGGTGAATAGTTATGCACACTCAAGTTTTCAGTTTTTTTGTCTTATTTCTTGTTTGTTTCACAATAATATCTTCAAAGTGGTAGGCATGTTGTGTAAATCAAATGATACAAACCCCCCAAAAAATCAATTTTAATTCCAGGTTGTAAGGCAAGAAAGTATGAAAAATGCCTTTTGGGGGTGAATACTTTCGCAAGCCACTGTACTTCGTGTCACACCCTGGCTCTGGGGACTCTATATGTTGAGCCAGGGTGTGTAGATTCTATGTGTTTATGTTCTGTGTGGGAGTTCTAGTTGTTGCTTTTCTATGTTGGCCAGAGTGGCTCCCAATCAGAGGCAACGAGTGTCAGCTGTTGCTGGTTGTCTCTGATTGGGAGCCATATTTAAACAGTCTGTTTCCCTTAGTGTTTGTGGGATCTTGTTTCCGTTTGGTTTGTTCCGTGTTGGTTGTGTTAACCGTAGGACTGCACGTATCGTTTGTTGTTTTGTTTATTGTCCGTATTATCACTAAAGATAAATAAATATGTTTGCTCATCACGCTGCGCCTTGGTCTACTCTCTACGACGATCGTGACAGAAGATTCCACCATACCAGGACCAAGCAGTGTGTCCAGGAGCAGGCAGCCTGGACGTGGGAGCAAATATTGGACGGGCAGGGGTCCTGGACCTGGGAGGAAATCCAGGCCGGGATGGATCGCCGTCCATGGAGTGAGACGGTAGAGGCGCGACGGAGAGAGGAGCAACGGCGTCAACAGTGTCGTCGTCGGACGGACGAGAGGCAACCCCCAAAAAATTTTAGGGGGGGGCACATGGCATGGACGACGGGGCTGCTGGAGGCAGATAAGGGGCGAATTCAGAAGGCCACCAGGTTACGGGAGCCATTGGTGAGAAGAGGGAAGGAAGATGTAGAGGCGCGGCGAGAGGTACTGAGGTGTATTGCCAGTCCGGTCCGGCCCGTTCCTGATCCCCGTTTAAGGCCAGTGGTGTGTGTTCCCAGTACGGTCCGGCCTGTTCCTGCCCCTCGCACCAAGTGTACGGTGCGCGTCGCCAGCCCGGCCCGGCCTGTTCCTGCTCCTCGCACCAAGTGTACGGTGCGCGTCGCCAGCCCGGCCCGGCCTGTTCCTGCCCCTCGCACCAAGCCTACGGTGTGCGTCGCCAGCCCGGCCCGGCCTGTTCCTGCCCCTCGCACCAAGCCTACGGTGTGTGTCGCCAGCCCGGCCCGGCCTGTTCCTCCCACTTGCACCAAGCCTACGGTGTGCGTCGCCAGCCCGGCCCGGCCTGTTCCTGCCACTCGCACCAAGCCTACGGTGCGCTTCGCCAGCCCGGCCCGGCCTGTTCCTGCCACTCGCACCAAGCCTACGGTGCGCGTCGCCAGCCCGGCCCGGCCTGTTCCTGCCCTTCGCACCAAGCCTACGGTGCGCATCGCCAGCCCGGCCCGGCCTGTTCCTGCCCCTCGCACCAAGCCTACGGTGCCCGTCGCCAGCCCAGCACGGCCTGTTCCTGCTCCTCGCACCAAGCCTACGGTGCGCGTCGCCAGCCTGGCCCGGCCTGTTCCTGCCACTCGCACCAAGCCTACGGTGCGCGTTGCCAGCCCGGCCCGGCCTGTTCCTGCCACTCGCACCAAGCCAGGGGTGCGAGTCGTCAGCCCGGTACGGCCCGCTCCTGCTTCACGCACCAAGCCAGGGGTGCGTATCGTCAGCCCGGTCCGGCCCGTTGCTGCTCCATGCACCAAACCAGGGGTGCGCATCGTCAGCCCGGTCCGGTTCGTTCCTGCTTCACGCACCAAGCCAGGGGTGCGTATCGTCAGCCCGGTCCGGCCCGTTGCTGCTCCACGCACCAAACCAGGGGTGCGCATCGTCAGCCCGGTCCGGTTCGTTCCTGCTCCACGCACCAAGCCAGGGGTGCGTATCGTCAGCCCGGTCCGGCCCGTTGCTGCTCCACGCACCAAGCCAGGGGTGCGCATCGTCAGCCCGGTCCGGTCCGTTCCTGCTCCACGCACCAAGCCAGGGGTGCGCGTCGTCAGTCCGGCACAACCCGTGCCTGGGTCACCGGTGCCTGATCAGGTACTGGTCAGCTGCTCCACAACGGAGCTTAAGCAATCCGCTCCTTCGATGTCCAGTCCAGCTCCAGCCAGCGGGGCCAGACCGGACCAGGGGCGCTACGGGGGGATTATTGAAGGGTGGTGGTCAAGCCCGGAGCCGGAACCGCCTCCGAGGAGGAATGCCCACCCAGCCCTCCCCTGTTTGGGTTTTGTTGAGGCGCGGTCGCAGTCCGCGCCTTTGGGGGGGGGGGGTACTGTCACACCCTGGCTCTGGGGACTCTATATGTTGAGCCAGGGTGTGTAGATTCTATGTGTTTATGTTCTGTGTGGGAGTTCTAGTTGTTGCTTTTCTATGTTGGCCAGAGTGGCTCCCAATCAGAGGCAACGAGTTTCAGCTGTTGCTGGTTGTCTCTGATTGGGAGCCATAGTTAAACAGTCTGTTTCCCTTAGTGTTTGTGGGATCTTGTTTCCGTTTGGTTTGTTCCGTGTTGGTTGTGTTAACCGTAGGACTGCACGTATCGTTTGTTGTTTTGTTTATTGTCCGTATTATCACTAAAGATAAATAAATATGTTTGCTCATCACGCTGCGCCTTGGTCTACTCTCTACGACGATCGTGACACTTCGGGATTTTGTAAACGATCTACATCCCCATAGTCAGATGAACTTGTGGATACCATTTTTATGTCTCTGCGTTCAGTATGAAGGAAGTTAGAGGTAGCTTTGCGAGACAATGCTAACTAGCATTAGCACAATGACCGGAAGTCAATGTTAACCACTACCATAGACCTCCAGTCATTGCGCTAACACTAGTTAGCAATTGTGATAAAGCTAATTAGCGACCTTCTTAAAACTGCATCCATGTAGCCAGTCGCACAAACTACTGATCTACATAACATAGCTGTCTGTAATTAAGCCTGCCTTGGTGATTAATATAATATTTGATTGCAACTGGTTGTTTACTAACAGCTTGGCCCTGTGGATGAAATGGTGGTGCTGAAACCCAAGCTAGATGGGACCTCAAACAGGCGTTAGGTATGCAAAAGTTGTTGAATGGCAGACCAAGTTTAAATAACATATACAGTATGTCGTGTGTGTGATGCAATTTGTGTGCAGATATTCATGGTGAAACAAAATAAAAGTGATACATTTCCATACCTACTCAGCTATGAATGCATCATACGTAGGGCATTTCTGGATATAGATGTTTTACTCCTCTGCTCTCCCTAGACTCTGTCATTCCACTAATGTAACAATATGCCTAATCTGTTTTGCTCATACAATTTGCCTTTTCAGATCTGTGCTGTACATAGGGTTCAGTGGTGAGCTTCCGGACCCCTCATCCCAGGCCATTGAAGCTGCCTATGCCAACTTCACCCCAGACTCAGCTCCATTAATCAGCACCGTGGGCAGGGAAACCGCTAGTAGACTCCATCCTTGGCAGCATTCTCTCTTATCAGCACTCACCCGCTGTGTCATTCTTGGACATGCCACTACAGAACTACCAGTTAAGGGCCACAGACTGGGCATATGTGTTAACCAATCAAGAGCAGTTGAACCTGAAATCTATGTCTGTGTCAGTCACAGTCACATGAGATGGAAAGAGCCACAAGAAGCCAAAGTGAAACGCCTGAGTTCCTTGAGGAAGGACAGAGTGACTGCTTCTACTTTTAGGGAAGTCAGCAATGTGAGAGGTCAAAGCACAGCAGAAAACTTAGCTGAGAGGATAGTTGTTTGTGCCCATGACATGTTTGTTTACAAAGATACAACTGTCTTCAATAAACTAAAGCCGTTTTTTTCTTTACACATACCTGCCAAATTAGCTCTCTATGAACTACCAGATCTTAAGACATCAGCTCACAGCTCAATAGTTGATTTTATGAGAAACGAACACGCAAACAATCGTAATATAGATATTTTCAAAGTATTATTTAGTGTTAAATTCATGTCTGTCAGTAATGCTATTACAATGAATATGTGCTCCAACAATGAATTGTTGTGTTTACAATTTGATTAAAAAGATGTGTGCTCTTTCTCTACACAGCACGTCTGATTATTTTGAGATAGGAATACAAACACTGTAAAGTAACTCGAGACTGTCGACAAAATCCAACTCGAATGTGTACACCATTTCGCACAAAGAGGACAGAGATATGAGCGTCCAATTGTTGCCAAATTTGCTTTTTTTAAGGATAAAGTAATGGTTACAGACTTGCTGGCACGAAAATAGTTATGAATGATCAGTTCCCGAGGGAGATTGCAGAAAGGCACAAAGTTCTGTACCCAATCTTCAAGGAAAATAGATTAAAAAAGGGAAGCGTGTTGCTCTTGTTGTCGATAAACTGTATATTGACAACCAAATGTTCCGCGACACAAAGACTACTCCATGGCTATTCTGAAAGTTCTAATAGAGGAGTTGAATAATAGAACACCCAATGCTAGCCATGGTAGGGATTGTAATAATAAAGCACATTTATAGTAGGTATAGTATTTTATAAAGGGATAAGACAGTATTACAAGAAAAGATAACAAGCAAAATAATACATCTTCAAATACAACTAAATTAGAACACAAGTACTCAATCAACATAGTGGAGATAAAATCATGGCAAACAGAAGACAGGCACAGTATGTGGGTATGTGTGGATGAATTGTTTGTGTTTGAATAAGTGTGGCGTTAAGTGAGTGAGAAAGGAAATGGTTGCATATCCCAGAACCAACGTGTGTCTGTGAGCACGGGTTGTGAGAGAGAGCTTTCAATTTTGTGCAGATGA
Source organism: Coregonus sp. 'balchen' (assembly GCA_902810595.1). Lineage (NCBI taxonomy): Eukaryota > Metazoa > Chordata > Actinopteri > Salmoniformes > Salmonidae > Coregonus > Coregonus sp. 'balchen'. The sequence goes on along the minus strand of LR778274.1, from coordinate 5,241,133 downwards.
GGGATATACATTTAAAAATATAGTATACATCTAATATATATTTTTTATTATCCAATCATGATGGAACGGTCTCCAACCCTATATCCTAGACATCCACCTGAGCGACCCATACACCAAAGAGAAGTCCCCATCTGTTTTATGGACCTGCTGTGAGTTGCCTATATGCAGCCAAAACAGAAAAAGAAATGCAGTCAGAGAGGTAGTGGCAGTGCTGGCAACACTGGCTGCAGTATCCCATGGCGAGGGGGTCACACTCAGACAATCAGAGAGGGAGGGGGCTTATCATTGTGGCCCAGGTGGCACAAAATAATCAAAGGTCTGACTGCATGGAGATGCTCGGGGAAAAATGGTTACAACGGGGGACCAGAGTGTTTGTGTCTCAGGTGAAGAGGGTGCATCTGATCTCCATCACCTAGGACTTGACATAGATTAAATAGATTAATCAAATCTCACATTGTTGGCAATTTTTGCTCAATCTTGCATGCTTTCTCAAACAGCTATAACTGTATATGCATTCGTATATGCATTCGTAAAGCAGGTCCATTCTTGAGTTGGGCTCTTCTTATGTCATTCTCGTTGGCACCAAAAGTTTAAAAAGTGTTGATGGGGACAGAATGCGGTCGGACCATTATATAATTGGTATAGACATTACTCTTACTGAATTTCCACGTGGGCGAGGATATTGGAAATTTAATCAAAGCCTATTGAATGATAACTTGTTTTTAACAAGGACAAATTAATTTATAACAGATTTTTTTCCGACATAACATAGGTACAGCAAATCCCCTTATTGTATGTGACACCTTTAAATGTGCCTTTAGAGGCCATGCAATTCAGTACTCATCTCGAAAACAAAATCAATTTAGGTCAAAAGAGTCCAAACTAACAAAGGAAATAGAAGGTCTAACAGAACAGATAGATAGCAATAAAAACTGTAACATAGAGGCTCAGAATAAATTAGAGGAAAAACAAAAAGAAATGGAGAAACCTATTCAAGAAAGATCAAGTGTAATATATTATAAAATGAAGCAAACTGGATGGAATATGGGGAAAAATGCACCAAATTATTTTTTTAATCTTCAACATAGGAATACTACCAAAAAGAATTTACTGAAACTGGTTACAAATGACAGAGTCACCCATGATTCACCAAATTATATTTTGAAGGAGGAAACAAAGTACTTTAAGCATATGTTTTCATTTCAGTCGCCTCCATCTCCTCTAACTGAAGCTAATTGTATAGATGTTTTATTTATTGATACTGTAAAATTAACAGCCATACAGAAAGACTCATGTGAAGGTGAAATTACAGAGGAGGAACTTCTGGAAGCAATTAAAGACTTTAAGTCCGGGAAAACTCCAGGGTTGGATGGCATACCAGTCGAGGTATACCAAACTATTTTTGATATAATCAGAGGACTGTTATTAGCATGTTTTAACCACTCCTATGTAAATGGTAGATTATCAGACACTCAATAAGAAGGTCTGATTTAATTATTACTGAAACAGGATACAAGTGGAAAATATAAAAATCCAGTCCATTAAAAAAATTGGAGGCCTCTTACACTTCAATGTTGTGATGCAAAAATTCGAGCAAAATGTGTAGCACATATAATTAAAAAGGTATTGTCGGACATTATTCATTCTAATCAGAAAGGTTAGCAAAAAGTATACCAGTTTCATTTAAGGACCAAAGGATTGACAGCCGTCCCATATAGATTGCAAAATAGTTGGGAAGAGATTTTTGACGTACCGATCCCATGGCATAGTGTTTATGAACTGATACGCAAAACGACGCCGGATTCAAAATTTTAAAATTTTCTATTTAAATTATTAGATACAATTCTTGCTACCAATAGAATGTTATTTATATGGGGGATACAATCTTCCCAGCTCTGAAGATTTTGCTGCGAAGAGACAGAATCATTAGATCATTTGTTTTGGTAATGTCCATTTGTAGCTTGTTTTTGGACACAGGTCCAGGAATGGCTAAAGGATTGCACTATCTACTTGGAGCTAACCCTGCAGATAGCATTACTGGGTGATCTGAAAAGTCATAGTCAATCGATCAATAATATAATAACACTTTTAGCAAAAATTGTTTATTTTCAATTTACAATCTGTAGAAACAATGAGAATAGAAAGGTTCAGAACTTTTGTAAAACATCACAGTACAGTTGAAAAATATATGGCAAATAGAAATCCAATATGGATGTTGTTAAGAGATAGATGGGTGGTGTTGAATGGAGTTGAAGGATGGGACTAATAGCAAATAACAACAACAAATAATAACAAGATCAACAACTAACAACAACAAGATAACTAATAATACTTTGTGAAAGAGCACAGTTAGAAAGATATGGCATATAGAAGCAAAATATAATTATTGTAAAATTGACTGCGTCCATAAAATGTATAGTATAAGCTGGAAGTAGAGGCCTAAGCATCGTTGTTCACTAGTTTACTCCAATTAGGGAAGGGGTGGTGGGGTTGGAAAGTAATAAAGGGAAATATAGTTTAAAAAAAGGATATGTATATGTATGTGTATGTATGTATGTATATATGTATGTATGTATGTTTATGTGTGTGTATATATATATATATATATTTGCGGGGGAAAAAACATATGGGGGATTGGAAGTGATGCAGACATTTAGATTGATGGAAGTTACAATCTATCTGCAATATTAAAGCTGATCTACCCCCTAAAAAACAAAAACAACAAAAACAACAACAAAAAAACATTGTAAAGTAAGGAACAATCACATTTTACAGTAAAGAACAATCACATTTTACAGTAAGGAACAATCACGTTGTACATTCAGGAACAATCACAATTTACAGTAAGGAACAATCACATTTTACAGTAAAGAACAATCACATTTTACAGTAAGGAACAATCACATTGAACAGGAAGGAACAATCACATTTTACAGTAAGGAACAATCACATTTTACAGTAAGGAACAATCACATTCGATATTAAATAACAATTTTAGGCTAAATATGGTATCAGGCTGCATAACCAATGGCTTGATCTCATGTCTCCCAGTGATTTATCAGCTTCTCCTCCCTCTTTAGCGGAGAGGGTTTAGGGTTCCTCCCCTCCAGTTTTACTTGCTCCTAGTAGCTCATCTATCATTTGAAGGCACCAGCTCTAACAGATAAGTAAGACTTGTTATGCATTCAGTACATCACAATTACAATTGGCTGTTAATAGTGGCATTCTTTAATCAGCTTCCTCATCATTAACAGCAACTTAAACTTATCATAAATTTCATTTACCCCCCCAAAAAAATATGTTGAAGTGCCCTTGAGCAAGACACTTTCTTAGGCAATATAGTTGGTAATATAGTGGTAATGCAGACATAAGGATAACGAGATTTAGCAAACGTTTTACTTCACAATTCTAAGCTATGAGGTGTAAATTGTATCCATCCAGCTAGCCAACTAGTTAAACACACCCAAAAGAAAATCTAAAATGTAAAACGAAGTGTAAACTCTACATGGCTAACTAGCTAGTGAATTAGCCTGTTTGTCCCATTGACTTTGCATGAGCTCTGGTTAGCATGCTAACCGATTAGCATGTGCCCCACCATATATATTTTCGTAAGTTAAACATGACAAACTGAACACAGTGTGTATGTTTTTCTAATTTTGTCTTATCTTTTTTTTATGTATTATTGTATCATATATTGAAGTAGCTCATCAATGGAAATAAATAAGTAAGGGTTAGCCACATACCGGAATTAACAAACGGATATCATCATCTGACCCTGCAAACAGCTCCAACCCAAACCTCTGTAGAGTCATGACTTCTAGATTGTTTTGTAGCTCCTCTGTGTCTTGCTTCTGTTCCTCTATATTTTCATGTGCAGTATCCAACACACTTGGCTCTGGCCTGACACAGTTCTGACATTCAAACACTTTTAAAAGCAAATTTAGGGGGTACTTGCTAACTTAGAGGTTTCTGCTAGGAGATTCTTAACGATGTAAACAAACTTGTTTTCCGGTTTGGTGAAGTGAAGTTCGGCACAGAGCCTATTAGGGTTAAGTGCCTTGCTTAAGGTTAGATCTACAGATTTTTCACTTAGCCGGCTCAAGGATTCAAACTAGCAACCAATGCTTTAACCTCTAGGCTACCTGCTGCCCTTGTACAGTCCTGGCTGTGTATGCACAATAACACACACGTCAACACACGACTAAATGTACAACACAAAATAACACAGTAAAAATGACTAAATGTAAGAGTCGTGTAGACATAAGCAGTGCTTTCCATGTATTATACAGTAAGTCGTGTAACTTTGCTCCGCCGTCTCCCCGTGCTAGCTAGGATTAGCATTAGCTCAATGTAAATCCCATAAGAACATGCTAGCTAGGATTAGCATTAGCACTGTGTAAATCCCTTAAGAACATTGCAGGGATCCTGAGAGGATGGGTGGGTAGCGGGAAGCCACTTGTATCCACAGTTAAAGTCCCTGCTATCCCCTTAGCTCCTTAATCATTATCCCTTCCTGCCACTCATATAGAGAGGTGTGTGTGTGGAGAGGGGGGGGGGATATGTTGTGTGTGGAGGAGAGTATACGGTGTGTGTGTGTGTATCTGTGTATGAGGGGTCTTACCATCACCTCTTAAACACTGTCTTCAAAGCTACGCAGGCTAAGTAATACAGACGTACGTGTAGACATGGCTTAGTGGTACTGATGGGAAGAGAGGGGGGAGGAGATGGGAGGAGAGGTGGGGAGAAGGGATGAGGGGAGGTGAAGTTGAGATATATGCAAAGCCTTAAGGTTCTGTGATGTTTCACCTTTGGGGAACTGGAGGGAGGGAGACAGAGAGTGTGAGGGAGGCAAGAAGGGAGGGAGGGAGAGAGAAGTAGGAAAGAAAGGGCGTCAGGAGAGGGCGTAGCCGCAGGAAGTAGTTTGGGGGTGAGGGTGCTGCGATATTTTAGGCAATTTTTTTTGTTCCCAGCGCTACAGTCTGTTAATGCAGGACTAGTAAAGGCCCAGTGTTACAGACTGCTATATCAGTCTGTTAATACAGGACTAGTAAAGGCCCAGTGTTACAGACTGCTATATCAGTCTGTTAATACAGGACTAGTAAAGGCCCAGTGTTACAGACTGCTATATCAGTCTGTTAATGCAGGACTAGTAAAGGCCCAGTGTTACTGACTGCTATATCAGTCTGTTAATACAGGACTAGTAAAGGACCAGTGTTACAGACTGCTATATCAGTCTGTTAATGCAGGACTAGTAAAGGCCCAGTGTTACTGACTGCTATATCAGTCTGTTAATACAGGACTAGTAAAGGACCAGTGTTACAGACTGCTATATCAGTCTGTTAATACAGGACTAGTAAAGGCCCAGTGCTACAGACTGCTATATCAGTCTGTTAATGCAGGACTAGTAAAGGGCCAGTGTTACTGACTGCTATATCAGTCTGTTAATACAGGACTAGTAAAGGACCAGTGTTACAGACTGCTATATCAGTCTGTTAATACAGGACTAGTAAAGGCCCAGTGCTACAGACTGCTATATCAGCCTGTTAATACAGGACTAGTAAAGGCCCAGTGTTACAGACTGCTATATCAGTCTGTTAATACAGGACTAGTAAAGGCCCAGTTTTACTGACTGCTATATCAGTCTGTTAATACAGGACTAGTAAAGGCCCAGTGTTACAGACTGCTATATCGGTCTGTTAATACAGGACTAGTAAAGGACCAGTGTTACAGACTGCTATATCAGTCTGTTAATAGAGGACTAGTAAAGGCCCAGTGTTACAGACTGCTATATCAGTCTGTTAATACAGGACTAGTAAAGGCCCAGTGTTACAGACTGCTATATCAGTCTGTTAATACAGGACTAGTAAAGGCCCAGTGTTACAGACTGCTATATCAGTCTGTTAATACAGGACTAGTAAAGGCCCAGTGTTACAGACTGCTATATCAGCCTGTTAATACAGGACTAGTAAAGGACCAGTGTTACAGACTGCTATATCAGTCTGTTAATACAGGACTAGTAAAGGACCAGTGTTACAGACTGCTATATCAGTCTGTTAATACAGGACTAGTAAAGGCCCAGTGTTACAGACTGCTATATCAGTCTGTTAATGCAGGACTAGTAAAGGACCAGTGTTACAGACTGCTATATCAGTCTGTTAATGCAGGACTAGTAAAGGCCCAGTGTTACAGACTGCTATATCAGTCTGTTAATACAGGACTAGTAAAGGCCCAGTGTTACAGACTGCTATATCAGTCTGTTAATACAGGACTAGTAAAGGCCCAGTGTTACAGACTGCTATATCAGTCTGTTAATACAGGACTAGTAAAGGACCAGTGTTACAGACTGCTATATCAGTCTGTTAATGCAGGACTAGTAAAGGCCCAGTGTTACAGACTGTTATATCAGTCTGTTAATACAGGACTAGTAAAGGCCCAGTGCTACAGACTGCTATATCAGTCTGTTAATACAGGACTAGTAAAGGCCCAGTGCTACAGACTGCTATATCAGTCTGTTAATAGAAGACTAGTAAAGGACCAGTGTTACAGACTGCTATATCAGTCTGTTAATACAGGACTAGTAAAGGCCCAGTGTTACAGACTGCTATATCAGTCTGTTAATACAGGACTAGTAAAGGCCCAGTGTTACAGACTGCTATATCAGTCTGTTAATGCAGGACTAGTAAAGGCCCAGTTTTACTGACTGCTATATCAGTCTGTTAATAGAAGACTAGTAAAGGCCCAGTGCTACAGACTGCTATATCAGTCTGTTAATACAGGACTAGTAAAGGCCCAGTGTTACAGACTGCTATATCAGTCTGTTAATACAGGACTAGTAAAGGCCCAGTGTTACAGACTGCTATATCGGTCTGTTAATACAGGACTAGTAAAGGCCCAGTGTTACAGACTGCTATATCAGTCTGTTAATACAGGACTAGTAAAGGCCCAGTGCTACAGACTGCTATATCAGTCTGTTAATACAGGACTAGTAAAGGCCCAGTGCTACAGACTGCTATATCAGTCTGTTAATAGAAGACTAGTAAAGGCCCAGTGTTACAGACTGCTATATCAGTCTGTTAATACAGGACTAGTAAAGGCCCAGTGTTACAGACTGCAATATCAGTCTGTTAATACAGGACTAGTAAAGGCCCAGTGCTACAGACTGCTATATCAGTCTGTTAATACAGGACTAGTAAAGGCCCAGTGCTACAGACTGCTATATCAGTCTGTTAATAGAAGACTAGTAAAGGCCCAGTGTTACAGACTGCTATATCAGTCTGTTAATACAGGACTAGTAAAGGCCCAGTGTTACAGACTGCTATATCAGTCTGTTAATACAGGACTAGTAAAGGCCCAGTGTTACAGACTGCTATATCAGTCTGTTTTTACAGGACTAGTAAAGGCCCAGTGTTACAGACTGCTATATCAGTCTGTTAATGCAGGACTAGTAAAGGCCCAGTGTTACAGACTGCTATATCAGTCTGTTAATGCAGGACTAGTAAAGGCCCAGTTTTACTGACTGCTATATCAGTCTGTTAATAGAAGACTAGTAAAGGCCCAGTGCTACAGACTGCTAAATCAGTCTGTTAATACAGGACTAGTAAAGGCCCAGTGTTACAGACTGCTATATCAGTCTGTTAATACAGGACTAGTAAAGGCCCAGTGTTACAGACTGCTATATCGGTCTGTTAATACAGGACTAGTAAAGGCCCAGTGTTACAGACTGCTATATCAGTCTGTTAATACAGGACTAGTAAAGGCCCAGTGCTACAGACTGCTATATCAGTCTGTTAATACAGGACTAGTAAAGGCCCAGTGCTACAGACTGCTATATCAGTCTGTTAATAGAAGACTAGTAAAGGCCCAGTGTTACAGACTGCTATATCAGTCTGTTAATACAGGACTAGTAAAGGCCCAGTGTTACAGACTGCTATATCAGTCTGTTAATACAGGACTAGTAAAGGCCCAGTGCTACAGACTGCTATATCAGTCTGTTAATACAGGACTAGTAAAGGCCCAGTGCTACAGACTGCTATATCAGTCTGTTAATAGAAGACTAGTAAAGGCCCAGTGTTACAGACTGCTATATCAGTCTGTTAATACAGGACTAGTAAAGGCCCAGTGTTACAGACTGCTATATCAGTCTGTTAATACAGGACTAGTAAAGGCCCAGTGTTACAGACTGCTATATCAGTCTGTTTTTACAGGACTAGTAAAGGCCCAGTGTTACAGACTGCTATATCAGTCTGTTAATACAGGACTAGTAAAGGACCAGTGTTACAGACTGCTATATCAGTCTGTTAATACAGGACTAGTAAAGGCCCAGTGTTACAGACTGCTATATCAGTCTGTTAATGCAGGACTAGTAAAGGCCCAGTTTTACTGACTGCTATATCAGTCTGTTAATAGAAGACTAGTAAAGGCCCAGTGCTACAGACTGCTATATCAGTCTGTTAATACAGGACTAGTAAAGGCCCAGTGTTACAGACTGCTATATCAGTCTGTTAATACAGGACTAGTAAAGGCCCAGTGTTACAGACTGCTATATCGGTCTGTTAATACAGGACTAGTAAAGGCCCAGTGTTACAGACTGCTATATCGGTCTGTTAATACAGGACTAGTAAAGGCCCAGTGTTACAGACTGCTATATCGGTCTGTTAATACAGGACTAGTAAAGGACCAGTGTTACAGACTGCTATATCGGTCTGTTAATACAGGACTAGTAAAGGACCAGTGTTACAGACTGCTATATCGGTCTGTTAATACAGCACTAGTAAAGGACCAGTGTTACAGACTGCTATATCGGTCTGTTAATACAGCACTAGTAAAGGACCAGTGTTACAGACTGCTATATCAGTCTGTTAATACAGGACTAGTAAAGGACCAGTGTTACAGACTGCTATATCAGTCTGTTAATACAGGACTAGTAAAGGACCAGTGTTACAGACTGCTATATCGGTCTGTTAATACAGGACTAGTAAAGGCCCAGTGTTACAGACTGCTATATCGGTCTGTTAATACAGGACTAGTAAAGGCCCAGTGTTACAGACTGCTATATCAGTCTGTTAATACAGGACTAGTAAAGGCCCAGTGCTACAGACTGCTATATCAGTCTGTTAATACAGGATTAGTAAAGGCCCAGTGTTACAGACTGCTATATCAGTCTGTTAATACAGGACTAGTAAAGGCCCAATGTTGCAGACTGCTATATCAGTCTGTTAATACAGGACTAGTAAAGGCCCAGTGCTACAGACTGCTATATCAGCCTGTTAATACAGGACTAGTAAATGGCCCAGTGTTACAGACTGCTATATCAGTCTGTTAATACAGGACTAGTAAAGGCCCAGTGTTACAGACTGCTATATCAGTCTGTTAATACAGGACTAGTAAAGGACCAGTGTTACAGACTGCTATATCAGTCTGTTAATACAGGACTAGTAAAGGCCCAGTGCACTAATTTTGATGATAAATATTTAATGAATACTTGTTTTTATTCTGATTGTTCAGGGGGTGCGTCAGCATCCTCAGCACCCCTACTTCCTGTTGCTATGGGGATGTATAAATTACGGCTACAGGAGAGGAGGGGAGAAGGGAGGGAAAGAGAGAGATGCAGGACAGAAAGGGAGTCAGGAGAGGGTCAGGGACAAATGTCTGAATTGTTCTGTTCAGTTTGTGAGCTAGATCCAGTGGTTCTGTAGTTGTGTATTAGTGTTTTGTTAGGATAATGTAAACTGTGGTTCTGTAGTTGTGTATTAGTGTTTTGTGAGAGTAGTGTATGTAGTGAGTTGAATATTCAGCCTTGAACTTCCTCATTGTGTCATTATGTGTAAACAGAGTTATGTTATCATCATATTCCTCTAGGTCTAGTTATTAAGATTAAATATCTACTTGACCCATCGTAACTTTAATGAGGGTTTGGTTGTCTGATTTTACATGGCTAAGGGTAAACACACTTTTCTTTTCCACATTATGGATATAGGGAGTGCTTGATTCAATGAATGAATCATGAAAGAAAGTCAATTTCACAAGAACTCATCATGTAACATAAAAATAAAATAAAAATAAATTAACTAGAATTTCTCCCAAACTAAGTAATCGTGACACTTCTACAAATTAGGTTTCGCTGGGTGAAGTTGTTCCTATGCTGATTTAATGTACACAGAAATATCAAATGTGTCTGACCATGCAGTGATTTAGTGATTTAATTGATTGTTTGATTGAATGGTTCATCCATCCATTCATCCATCTATTCATTCATTCAATCATTCATTCATTTGTCCCAAAAAATGTAATTTATCCATCACCATAGTAACAAGCAGGATGAGGAGTGTGTGTATGTCAGAGAATCATAATTAGTGTGAGAGAGAGTTAGAGGGAGTGGGCCGGCCTGGCTGTTTTAAAGGACGCGTCCCAAATGCCACCTTTTATTCCCTAAATAGTGCACTACTTTTGAACAGAGCCCTATGGGCGTCACTACGGTGTCACTATGGCC
>LR778274.1:5193072-5230544 GCA_902810595.1 Coregonus sp. 'balchen' | reverse complement strand
GGGAAAAAAGGAGGCAGGGGAAAATGAGTCAATGTAGACGGGGGGAGGTTGAATCCCCCAAAAGTGAAGGGTGAGCCTCTGGGAAAGAACTTACAAGGTCAAGCTCATTGATGAACTCTCCAAGGGAACCTGGAGGGCGATAGATGACAAGGATATTAAGCTTAAATGGGTCTAGTGACTGTGACAGCGTGGAATTCAAATGAGGAGATAGACAGATGGGTTAGGGGAAAAATTGAGAATGACCACTTGGGAGAGATGAGGATTCCTGTGCCACCACCCCTCTGACCAGATGCTCTCGGGGTATGCGAGAACACATGGTCAGACGAGGAGAGAGCAGTAGGAGTAGCAGTGTTTTCAGTGGTAATCCATGTTTCCGTCAGCGCCAGGAAGTCGAGGGACTGGAGGGTAGCATAGGCTGGGATGAAGTCAGCCTTTGTTGGCGGCAGAACGGCAGTTCCAGAGGCTGCCTGAGACCTGGAACTCCAGGTGTGTGGTGCGTGCAGGGACCACCAGGTTAGAGAGGCAGCAGCCACGCGGTGTGAGGCGTTTGTGTAGCCTGTGCGGAGAGGAGAGAACAGGGATAGGCAGAGGCATAGTTGACAGGCTGCAGCAGATGGCTACAATAATGCAGAGGAGATCGGAATGAAATGAACTAAACATCAGGGAATGGAGAGAGCAGGCCTCCCTCACCAAAAAAAAAAATATATATAACTCTCCCAACTTCCACCTCAGAAACTATAATTGTTTCACTGAACCACCCGAGTAAAACTCTCCCAACTTCCACTTTAGAAATTAGAATTGTTGTAAACTACAGCAGACTGTTATCAGTAGCTGTAATTAAGTACAGCAGCTACCAACCACCTAACGTTAATGCCTCGGATGAGGTTAGAAAAACAGCTGAATGGTAGCAGCTAGCTGGCTCAATCACAGGTACTCTTAAGCATGAAATAACATTGGAAACAATTAACCACAGTTGCAAAAAGTTACCAGTAGCTACCCGCTAGCTAGCTAGCTTTGTTGGTCCAAGTAGTGGGTAAGCTAGCCTCGTGCTTCGCCGGGGTCCACCGAATACAGTCCTTACCTACAATAATTACCTACAATAACCTTCAATAACTACCTGAGTAAGTGTTACGAACCCCGTGGCTTTGAACGTCTAGGGTGATGGACATGAGACCCGTAACATAATTCATGTAAATTATAAGTGTGGCATGGAACAGTGAGAACAAATATGACACAACAACCATGAACTACCGTCAAACACAAATGGTTTATTTCTGAACACACGGTAAAGGTTTGGGAAAAAGGGCTGAGCAGGACCCAAGAAATGAAACAATAGTGTAAAACACCCCTAAACTGATCTTGCCTGCCTCAAGAACCGCTAGGCTACTGCTACCATACAAAAATACAGTGGGTGGTCCGCTCAGGTCTAACTAGTGTTTATAGACAGTTCTTTCTACGGGAAATGTATGCCCAAGGGCAGCTAGCTCAAACTCCCCTTTCCCCAGAAACACACAATAGTTACCAACCAGAGTAACCAACAAATTAATGAGTACTCTAAACACAGGACATCACAGTATCCATTACTCACATACAAAACAGTGGTCTAACAAAATTACCAACCAGAGTAACCGGCAACTTAGTGAGTAAACAAAAACAGGACACCACAGTGTCCATACTCACATACAGAAATAGTCTCTCTCTCTCTCAACAAACACAAGTGACTGGTTTTTATATAATGGGATGTGTGATCGAAAAAAACGAGTAACAGGTGGTGCAATGCACAGGAATGTTCACTGATTGGTCCAATCAGCAGACACCTCAACGACCACCAATCAGGAACATACAGGACACCTGTGATTAGGGCAGAAGGAGTAGAAACACACAAAAACACAGGATACCTGTATCCGTAACACTCCCACCCTTAAAAGAGCAAACCACAATGGTTTGCGACACACGTACCATCACAACACCCAAAATTCAATAATCATCCTGCCGGGATAAAAAAAAAACCTAGATCATTACACACGAGACAAAGCATCTGCCAACACATTATCCAACCCCTTTTTGTGGCGGATCTCCAAATTATAATTTTGCACGACAAGTGCCCAACGCATAAGGCGTTGGTTCTGGTTGTACATCCGGTGGAGAAAAACTAAGGGGTTATGGTCAGTATACACTATCACTGGTAATGCACTGGAACCAACATAAACTTCAAAGTACTGCAGAGTTAACAACAAAGCTAGAGCTTCTTGTTCAATGGTGGAATAGTTTGTCTGACATTTGTTAAATTTCCGTGAAAAATAACAGACAGGATGGTCCACTCCACTCTGGTCTTGCTGCAGTAGAACAGCACCAGCACCTCTGGCACTTGCATCTACCTCCAGTTTAAACGGTCGTTCAAAATCTGGCGCAGCAAGAACAGGAGTACTACATAAGAGTGCTTTAGCAGTGTTGAAAGCAGTACAACAATCTTCAGACCATACAAATTTTCTCGCCGGACTGAGCAAATCCGTTAATGGAGCAACTACCGCAGAGAAATTTTTACAGAAACTACGGTAGTAGCCAACCATCCCTAAAAAACGGCGTAGCTCTCTTCTGGTGGTAGGTGCGGGAAATGCGTTTATAGCTGAGACCTTGGCATCTACAGGGCGCACCTGACCATGGCCGACCTGTTTACCGAGATAAGTAACAGTGGCCTTCCAAAACTCGCACTTTGCTAAGTTCAGGGTTAGAGAAGCGGTTGCTAGACGTTCACACACTACCCTTAGAGTTTTAACATGATCAGACCACTCAGTTGAATAAATTACCAGATCATCAAGGTAAGCACTACAATTAGGAACTCCAGCCAATACTGTGTTAACCAGGCGTTGGAAAGTGGCTGGTGCGTTCCGCATCCCAAATGCCATGACAGCATATTGTAGGAAGTGATCTGGGGTCACAAAGGCAGAGATGTCGGAGGCACGTGGGGTTAACGGCACCTGCCAGTAACCTTTTAGAAGATCTAGTTTGGTTACATAAGTAGCAGCACCAACAGTATCAATACAGTCATCCAGTCTGGGTAACGGGAACGAGTCGGGCACTGTGACAGCATTGACTTTACGATAGTCCGTACATAATCTTGATGTCCCATCAGGTTTAGGAACCAGAATGCACGGAGAACTCCAAGGACTTGAACTTGGCATAGCCAGGTTATTCTCCAGCAAATAACCGACCTCACCCCTCATTATCTTTCTCTTAGCGACGTTGACACGATAAGCATGTTGCTTGATAGGTGCAGCGTTTCCAACATTGTCATGTTCTAACACATTTGTACATGTAGGAACATCATTAAAAAGACATGGAAAGCTGTGTAATAGTCTCACAATATCATCTGACTGTCTGTCCGTTAAATGAATCAGGCTTGACGGGAGAGACAGCAGCATCTCTGAATTGGGCAATCTAGCACACTGCTGCTGAGTATTGCGCAACTCCAAACCATCTCCGTCCACATCATTAACATGACCTCCCACTACAGCCGTAGCAGCAACAGAGACAGCCGACTCGGCCAGTTTCTCTGGACTGTCTACCTGAGTGACGGGTCTGGTGTGGTATGTCTTCAACATGTTAACGTGGCACACACGAGATTGGCGTTTTCTATCAGGAGTCTATATCACGTAGTCAGTTTCACTTAGTTTCTTTTCAATGACATAAGGACCAGAGAAACGTGCTGACAATGACGCTCCTGGCACAGGCAACAATACAAGAACTTGGTCACCTGGCTGCAGTGAACGAGAAACAGCCTGTGTGTCATAGTGTCGTTTCATCCGTTTCTGTGAGGAAGACAGCGCTTCCTTTGCTAGAGCACAGGCAGCATGTAGGCGCTCACGAAAGCGACTAACGTAGTCCAACACATTTTCTTTCACACACAACTCTTGTGACAAAAACTGATCCTTAAGGACTTTCATAGGTCCTCTCATGGTGTGTCCAAACACCAGTTCAGCTGGGCTGAACCCTAGGGATTCCTGTACTGTCTCACGGACAGCAAACAAAACTAGAGGAACTCCCTCATCCCAATCTTTCTCAGATTCCAAGCAATATTTACGGAGCATAGACTTCAGGGTCTGATGCCAACGTTCAAGCGCACCCTGAGACTCTGGGTGATATGCGCTTGACACACGGTGTGTAACTGACAAGGATTTTAACACTTGTTTGAAAAGTTTAGAAAGGAAATTCGTACCCTGATCAGTTTGTATCACCTTAGGTAACCCAAAAGTGGAGAAGAATTTGATCAACGCTTTACTCACCACCGGAGCAGTAATCCTTCGCAGAGGAATGGCCTCTGGGTACCTGGTGGCCACACACATAATTGTCAACATAAACTGGTTACCAGATTTTGTTTTTGGTAATGGTCCAACACAATCAACCATCACATGTTCGAAGGGTTCACCTATTGCTGGTATGGGACAAAGAGGCGCGGGGGAAATAACCTGGTTCGGTTTCCCAACTACTTGACAGGTGTGGCAAGTCCGACAGAACTGAGCCACATCTTGTTTTAAGCCAGGCCAAAAGAAATGTCGCAAAACTCGATCATAAGTCTTGGTGACTCCCAGATGTCCGGACCACTGGTGATCATGAGCGAGGGATAAAACATTTTGTCGAAAGGCTGTAGGAATCACTATTTGGTAAACAGCATTCCAATCTCCGCCAGCGTCAACATGGGATGTCCATTTACGCATGAGGAGATTACCATCAATGATGTATGCCATGTTTTTCTTCTTTAGCTCTTCCTCTGAGACAACACTAGAAAAACATTTAGCCAGGCTAATGTCAACCTGTTGGTTAGCGATCAGCTGCTCACGAGTAACTGGTAACTGTATTGCCTCAGCAACAAGTTCCACATCCTTCTTCCTTTCTCTGGGCTGTTGGTCAGACTGCACCAGCTTACCAGAGGTAGCACCCGAACTATCCTCTGGGTCACACTCTCTGAATAGAATCGTTTTCGACAAATCTATTACTTCACCCACTTGTCGTGCTTGAGCACGTGTGACAGCACAAGCGGGGAACACATCTGGATAACCCTGTGCCAGCTCCTCGGAGAGAGACTGGTCACTTTTATCCAATACCTCCAATACGGGTATCACCTTTCCTCCGGCAATATCGTTGCCCATTATAAATGTCACACCTTTTACTGGCAACATAGGACGTACGCCAACTCTGAACAATCCACTGACTAACTCAGAGTGTACGTTCACAAAGTGCAATGGCACTGGGACAAATCCCATTTCAATTCCTTGTACTAACACACTGGAACCACAATATGTATTATTAGACAAGGGCAACACATCAGCTAGTATGAACGACTGCGCCGCACCAGTATCTCTGAGGATTCTAACTGGACGCTGAGACGCTTCGTCATCTGATATAGAAACAAACCCCTCAAAAATGAACGGTTCATAACTGTGATCTGGGACAGGGACTTTCAAACCACATTCACTATGAGGCCTCTGTCTTGATTCCGGCCCCACAACCGTACGAATCAGCCCAACACCCGTTGGCGGCCTGGCGTGCTGAGGCATCCCCTGTTTGCGTTTAAGCAAAAAGCAATCACTAACCAAATGTCCCACCTTATGACAATAGAAACAGTGACGCACATCTTTTGGGCGTGCTGGATGTACTACTGGTCGACTAGGACTAAAAGTTAGCAACTCCGCAGCCCTGCTCTCCGTACGAGCCGAAAACACGCTCTTATGCGTCAACACAAACTCGTCTGCCAATACAGACGCTTCCGACAGTGAGGATACTTTCTGTTCGTTCAGATAAACCACAATGCGTTCCGGTAAGCAATTTTTAAACTCTTCTAACAAGATTAACTCCTGTAGAGAGTTAAAATCAGTTACCTTACTAGCACTGTGCCATTTGTCAAACAGATTTCCTTTGTCTCTAGCAAACTCCACATAAGTCTGAGTAGGAGACTTTTTATGAGACCTAAATCTCTGCCGATATGCCTCAGGAACAAGCTCATAGGCACGAAGAACAGTAGCTTTGACCACTTCATAATTCAAACTGTCTTCAAGAGGTAGCGCTGCCAGAACCTCTTGGGCTTTACCTGTTAGTTTACACTGAAGTAATAGGCACCATACCTCTTCGGGCCATTTCAATGCTACCGCTATCCGTTCAAACACACTGAAATAGGAATCAACCTCTGACTCCCTGAACACAGGTACCAAGGTGATCTGCCTACTAATATCAAACGTAGCAGATGACACAGCTGGTGAGGATGGCTCACTAGCAGGCATAGTATTAGCAGAGACTAACCTCGCTGTTTCTGCCTCTAGTTCCATTTTACGCATCTCCAGTTCCATCTTACGCATCTCCAGTTCTTGATCAAGCCTACGCGTCTCCAGTTCTTGATCAAGCCTACGCGTCTCCAGTTCTTGATCAAGCCTACGCGTCTCCAGTTCCATCTTACGCGTCTCCAGTTTGTCTAGCCTGATTTGTGCCCGCTCTTCCGCCTCCATTTGGAGCCGTGTCAAGCGGACATCCATCCTGGCATCACTGTCAGTGAGTGGGGAGAGTGGGTCATAACGGGGCAATGTGGCCGGAGCCTTAGCCTCGTCCTCAGACACTGATGGGCTTACAGGAACAGCCACCACCTCCCCTACAGGAGCAGCAGACTCAGGCGGCGGTAACTCAAGCACTCGCTCGTTCAACAATATCGCTAGCACTACTTCCCTAACTTCTGCTTTCACTAAACCCCTTGGTATGGGTACAGAAAAGTGGTCAGCCAAAACCTGTAGATCCACTCTATGGCAATTCTCAAAAACCTCCCACGTAGGGTTTTCCAAAAATGCTTCCAACTCAAAAGTAGCCATCCTACTCTAGCAACACGAGCCGTCGACTACTGAACACACAAAAAAAACAGGTAGTACAGCTGCCAAGCTCAACACTGAACCAGACACTTACTAATTTGCATGAGTAGCATGGGATAGATCCCGGACGAACCCCCACTTTATGTTACGAACCCCGTGGCTTTGAACGTCTAGGGTGATGGACATGAGACCCGTAACATAATTCATGTAAATTATAAGTGTGGCATGGAACAGTGAGAACAAATATGACACAACAACCATGAACTACCGTCAAACACAAATGGTTTATTTCTGAACACACGGTAAAGGTTTGGGAAAAAGGGCTGAGCAGGACCCAAGAAATGAAACAATAGTGTAAAACACCCCTAAACTGATCTTGCCTGCCTCAAGAACCGCTAGGCTACTGCTACCATACAAAAATACAGTGGGTGGTCCGCTCAGGTCTAACTAGTGTTTATAGACAGTTCTTTCTACGGGAAATGTATGCCCAAGGGCAGCTAGCTCAAACTCCCCTTTTCCCAGAAACACACAATAGTTACCAACCAGAGTAACCAACAAATTAATGAGTACTCTAAACACAGGACATCACAGTATCCATTACTCACATACAAAACAGTGGTCTAACAAAATTACCAACCAGAGTAACCGGCAACTTAGTGAGTAAACAAAAACAGGACACCACAGTGTCCATACTCACATACATAAATAGTCTCTCTCTCTCTCAACAAACACAAGTGACTGGTTTTTATATAATGGGATGTGTGATCGAAAAAACGAGTAACAGGTGGTGCAATGCACAGGAATGTTCACTGATTGGTCCAATCAGCAGACACCTCAACGACCACCAATCAGGAACATACAGGACACCTGTGATTAGGGCAGAAGGAGTAGAAACACACAAAAACACAGGATACCTGTATCCGTAACAGTAAGCTACCTATAATACCAAACTACAATACCTACCTACAATCTAAATACATGGTTTAAGCTTAACTCAACACCATATAAGAAGCCAAGCTTACCTTTCATAACGCAGCAATGATTAAACGTTGGGTAGCTAGCACAAAGATATTGTATTTAGCTACCACAGTACAGCCAGCTGGTAGTGTTGGCTGGCTAGCAATGGCTACTGTGTTGACTTTGTTTGAAAAACGGCGTCGCTGCGAACGAATGTAGCTGTTTAAAAGGATATTGTTTTTAGTTGCAACTGTTGCTAATAGCAACTCGCCAGCTAATCCAGGAAGTGAGTTAGCTAGCTAGCTTCGTGCTACACCCGGCACCGCCGAATACAAAAGTAACCTACAATAACTACACAACAGCTATCCACAACAGCCCACGATGCCTACCTATACTACTTAATAATATACAGCCCACGATGCCTACCTATAGTACCTAACTACAATCTAAATACATAGTTTAAGCCTTACTCGACAAAGCCCAAGCTATGTATAAAGCCAAACTGGCAGACTGCAATCAGTAGCCGAAATTAAGTACAGCAGCTACCAACCACCTAACGTTAATGATAATGAGGTTAGAAAAACAGCTGAAGGTGGCAGCTAGCTGGCTCAATTACAGGCACTCTTAAGCGTGAAATAACATTGGAAACAGCTAACCACAGTTGCTAAAAGTTGCTAAAAGTTACCGGTAGCTACCCGCTAGCTAGCTAGCTTTGTTGGTCCAAGTAGTGGGTAAGCTAGCCTCGTGCTTCGCCGGGGTCCGCCGAATACAGTCCTTACCTACAATAATTACCTACAATAACTACCTGAGTAAACTACCTATAATACCTAACTACAATACCTACCTACAATCTAAATACATGGTTTAAGCTTTACTCAACACCATATAAGAAGCCAAGCTTACCTCCTGCTAGAGAAAACACAACCTCTCCCACACACCACACACACACACACACAGACGCACCATTTAAATTGACCATATTCCTTACACAGTATATAAAGTCCTACACCATAGTTTAGGCACTGGAGCAGACCACTGTATTCACCAACTACTGTCACTAGACTACACATTATATCATTTGTCCAAGTATGTGTTTTCCAACAGTGTGATTGAAGTTCATGTCAACAGAATACCACTGCTCACATATGGTGCTCCAACATCTAATGGGTAGACACACTACAACGTCAGTCAACCAGGGACAGAGTCAGAATACCACTGCTCCAACATCTAATGGGTAGACACACTACAACGTCAGTCAACCAGGGACAGGGTCAGAATACCACTGCTCCAACATCTAATGGGTAGACACACTACAACGTCAGTCAACCAGGGACAGAGTCAGAATACCACTGCTCCAACATCTAATGGGTAGACACACTACAACGTCAGTCAACCAGGGACAGGGTCAGAATACCACTGCTCCAACATCTAATGGGTAGACAACAATGTCAGTCAACCAGGGACAGGGTCAGAATACCACTGCTCCAACATCTAATGGGTAGACACACTACAACGTCAGTCAACCAGGGACAGAGTCAGAATACCACTGCTCCAACATCTAATGGGTAGACACACTACAACGTCAGTCAACCAGGGACAGGGTCAGAATACCACTGCTCCAACATCTAATGGGTAGACACACTACAACGTCAGTCAACCAGGGACAGGGTCAGAATACCACTGCTCCAACATCTAATGGGTAGACAACAATGTCAGTCAACCAGGGACAGGGTCAGAATACCACTGCTCCAACATCTAATGGGTAGACACACTACAACGTCAGTCAACCAGGGACAGAGTCAGAATACCACTGCTCCAACATCTAATGGGTAGACACACTACAACGTCAGTCAACCAGGGACAGGGTCAGAATACCACTGCTCCAACATCTAATGGGTAGACACACTACAACGTCAGTCAACCAGGGACAGAGTCAGAATACCACTGCTCCAACATCTAATGGGTAGACACACTACAACGTCAGTCAACCAGGGACAGGGTCAGAATACCACTGCTCCAACATCTAATGGGTAGACAACAACATCAGTCAACCAGGGACAGAGTCAGAATACCATAAAGCTGTGTACTGTGTGTACCTGGGTATCAGGTGGTGTGAGGTGTTGCTGTATGGTCGCGTAAGGACACTGTCTTTTCCAGGACAGAACAGGGTGAATGGGGATATTAATGGCTCTCACACACACACCCTGCACCTGCTGCTACCCTGTCCTGCTGGACCTCTCTACTACACGCTATGGACTGGACTGACCCTGTGTTGTGTTGTCCTCTCTACTGACTCACCCTGTCATCTCCTCCCTGTTAGACACGGTGATCCAGGAGAACTTTAGGTTGTTCCTGAGCTCCATGCCCACCAAGGTGTTCCCTGTCACCGTCCTCCAGAACTCTGTCAAGGTAACACTCATCTTTACACTACTCTCTGTCACAGGACATAGAGAGACCTTCGAATCTACAACTCAATCTTAGGTTCTACAACTCCGTTTTAAATTCTGGAACTCAGTCTTAGATTATAGAACTTAGTCAAAGGTTCTATTATTCAGTCTTAGGTTCTAGAATTCAGTCCTAGGTTCTAGAATTCAGTCTTAGGTTCTAGAACTCAGTCTTAGGTTCTAGAACACAATCTTGGATTGTCTAAATTGAAACTGTCTTGGATTCTCAAGGCTCTGTTGAGATATTTATGGCTCTTCAGCAATTCCGATATTCCCTGTTTGCGTCTTTGGACAGATTGTCCTCTCAACCTTAGCCACCCCGGCCTGTGTTTCATATCACTCACAGGGCCTTCTCTAACCATGAGAGAGTAGGGCTGTCACATACGGCTTACACACACATGTAGGGCCATCGCTCTTAATAAACACGTACGCACGTGTGCCCACACCAGTGGAGGCTGCTGAGACGAGGACGGCTCATAATAATGGCTGGAATGGAATGGTATCAATCACATCAAAGACGTGGTTTCCATATGGTTGATACCATTCCATTGACTCCGTTCCAGCCGTTATTATGAGTCGTCCTCCCCTCAGCAGCCTCCACTGATACAGACACACACACCTAGCCCGTGGGATTGAGCGTGGGTGCATATCTGTGTCTCAGGGATCCATTAGCTATGCCTGGGCCAGCGAGGGGTGAGAGGGTGCTCCCATGCATGGGGTCATTATACCCCTCATTCATATTTTAGCTCAACACCTCTCTGTATTCTGTTGATGAGGGCGCTGTAAATAATAGTGTCACAGAAGAACGCACTGTAGAACGTTCTATTGAAGTGTCTAAAGGTAAAGTAAGCTGAGGCCTTTCATAAATGTCCTTTAGATGGCTCTGTAAGGGTTGGTGCTGCTAGATTCAAAAAGTTCATTTGGAGACGAAGCAAAAAGGAACTAGATTATTTTGTCTGTTTTGTGAACTGATAAATAATGGGGTTTGGATGCGAGCACTTTACCAGAGTTTGAGAAAAAAACACTACAGCAGTAAACCATATAGTTATTATTTGCATCCTACAGGAATTATCTGATTGATTATCCACACATTTCCACGTGTGTGTGTGTGCGTGTGTGTGTGTGTGTGTGTGCGTGGGCCAGGTGACCAACGAGCCTCCTAAGGGTCTACGTGCCAACGTGCGCCGGGCGTTCACTGAGATCACCAACAACTTCTTTGAGGAGCACATCCTGGGACGCCAGTGGAGGAAGATCATCTTCGGAGTCTGCTTCTTCCACGCTATCATACAGGTCAGAACACACACACACACACACACACACACCACACACACACCACACACATACACACACACACACACACACACACACACACACACCACACACACACACACCACACACACACACACACCACACACACACACACCACACACACACACACACCACACCACACACACACACACACACCACACACACACCACACACACACACACACACCCACACACCCACGTCCACACACACACACACCTCCTACTATATTCATTAAGTCTTTGTAACTGATGTTGAGACAGTAGAATAAAAACGGTGTGTGTGTGTGTGTGTGTGTGTTGCAGGAGAGGAAGAAGTTTGGACCTCTGGGCTGGAACATCCGTTATGAGTTCAACGACAGCGACAGAGAGTGTGCCCTGCTCAACCAGAACCTCTACTGTCAGACTGGCCACATACCCTGGGACGCTCTCATCTACATCACTGGTAGGACTGTGTGTGTGTGTCGGCCTCCCTGCCGGGTCCTCCATTATTCATCACATTACTGCTGGTCTCTGTCAGGTTCTGGGACGTTTAGCAGCAGGCCAGACCCTGAGGTTATGTGAGGTTTAGCAGCAGGCCAGACCCTGAGGTTCTGGGAAGTTTAGTAGCAGGGAAGACCCTGAGGTTCTGGGAGGTTTAGTAGCAGGGAAGACCCTGAGGTTCTGGGAGGTTTAGCAGCAGGGAAGACCCTGAGGTTCTGGGAGGTTTAGCAGCAGGCCAGACCCTGAGGTTATGTGAGGTTTAGCAGCAGGCCAGATCCTGAGGTTCTGGGAGGTTTAGCAGCAGGGAAGACCTTGAGGTTCTGGGAGGTTTAGCAGCAGGGAAGACCCTGAGGTTCTGGGAGGTTTAGTAACAGGGAAGACCCTGAGGTTCTGGGAGGTTTAGTAACAGGGAAGACCCTGAGGTTCTGGGAGGTTTAGTAGCAGGCCAGACCCTGAGGTTCTGGGAGGTTTAGTAGCAGGGAAGACCCTGAGGTTCTGGGCGGTTTAGTAGCAGGGAAGACCTTGAGGTTCTGGGAGGTTTAGCAGCAGGGAAGACCCTGAGGTTCTGGGAGGTTTAGTAGCAGGGAAGACCCTGAGGTTCTGGGAGGTTTAGTAGCAGGGAAAACCCTGAGGTTCTGGGAGGTTTAGCAGCAGGGAAGACCCTGAGGTTCTGGGAGGTTTAGCAGCAGGGAAGACCCTGAGGTTCTGGGAGGTTTAGCAGCAGGGAAGACCAAAACCTCGATTTCAAAATAATAATTTACACTATATATACAAAAGTATGTGGACACTCCATCAAATAGTGGTTTCTGCTATTTCAGCCACACCCATTGCATTGGGAAAGTATTCAGACCCCTTGACTTCTTCCACATTTTGTTATGTTACAGCCTTATTCTAAAATCGATTAAATAAAACATGTTCCTCATCAATCTACACACAATACACCATAATGACAAAGCGAAAATAGTTTTTGTTTTTAATTTAGCAAATGTATAAAAAACACAAAACAGAAATACCTTATTTACATAAATATTCAGACCCTTTGCTATGAGACTCAAAATTGAACTCTGGTACATCCTGTTTCCATTGATCATCCTTGAGATGTTTCTACAACTTGATTGGAGTCCACCTGTAGTAAATTCAATTGATTGGACATGATTTGGAAAGCCACACACCTGTCTATATAAGGTCCCACAGTTGACAGTGCATGTCAGAGCAAAAACCAAGCCATGAGGTTGAAGGAATTGTCCGTAGGGCTCAGAGACAGATCTGGGGAAGGGTACCCAAAAATTTCTGTAGCATTGGAGGTCCCAAAGAACAGTGGCTTCCATCATTCTTAAATGGAATACGTTTGGAACCACCAAGACTCTTCCTAGAGTTGGGTGCCCGGCCAAACTGAGCAACCGGGGGAGAAGGGCCTTGGTCAGGGAGGTGACCAAGAAACCGATGGTCACTCTGAGAGAGCTGCAGAGTTCCTCTGTGGAGATGGGAGCACCTTCCAGAAGGACAACCATATCTGCAGCAATCAGGCCTTTATGGTAAAGCTGCCAGATGGAAGCCACTCCTCAGTAAAAGGCACATGACAGCCCGCTTGGAGTTTGCCAAAAGGCACCTAAAGGACTCTCAGACCATGAGAAACAAGATTCTGTGGTCTGATGGAACCAAGATTGAACTCTTTGGCCTGAATGCCAAGCATCATGTCTGGAGGAACCCTGGCACCATCCCTACGGCGAAGCATGGTGGTGGCAGCATCATGCTGTGGGGATGTTTTTCAGCGGCAGGGACTGGGAGAATAGTCAGGAACAAGGGAAAGATGAACGGAGCAAAGTACAGAGATATTCTTGATGAAAACCTGCTCCAGAGCGCTCAGGACCTCTGACTGGGGCGAAGGTTCACCTTCCAACAGGACAACGACCCTAAGCACACAGCCAAGACAACGCAAGAGTGGCTTCGGCCTCTGAATGTCCTTGAGTGGCCCAGCCAGAGCCCGGCCTTGAACCCGATCTAACATCTCTGGAGAGATGAGAGGATCTGACAGAGCTTGAGAGGATCTGCAGAGAAGAATGGGAGAAACTCCCCAAATACAGGTGTGCCAAGCTTGTAGCGTCATAACCAAGAAGACTCGAGCCTGTAATCGCTGCCAAAGGTGCTTCAACAAAGTACTGAGTAAAGGGTCTGAATACTTATGTAAATGTTATATTTCCGGGTTTTTTATTTCATTTTTATTTGCAAAAATGTCAAAAAACCTATTTTTGCTTTGTCATTGTGGTGTTGTGTGTAGATTGATGAGGACAAAAAACAATCTAATCCATTTTAGAATAAGGCTGTAACGTAACAAAATGTGGAAAAAGTCAAGGAGTCTGAATACTTTCCGAATGCACTGTATATAATCGAGAACACAGCCATGCAATCTACATAGACAAACATTGGCAGTAGAATGGCCTTACTGAAGGGCTCAGTGACTTTCAACGTGGCACCGTCATAGGATGCCACCTTTCCAACAAGTCAGAGCTGCTCCGGTCAACTGTAAGTGCTGGTATTGTGAGGTGGAAACGTCTAGGAGCAACAGCTGCTCAGCCGCGAAGTGGTAGGCCACACAAGCTCACAGAATGGGACTGCCGAGTGCTGAAGTGCATAGCGCGTAAATATCACCTGTCCTCAGTTGCAACACTCACTACCGAGTTCCTGCCTCTGGACGCAACGTCAGCATAATAGCTGTTCGTTGGGAGCTTCATAAAATAGGTTTTCATGGCAGAGCAGCCGCACACTAGCCTAAGATCACCATGCTCAATGCCAAGCGTCGGCTGGAGTGGTGTAAAGCTCACCGCCATTGGAATCTAGATCAGTGGAAACGCGTTCTCTGGAGTGATGAATCACGCTTCACCATCTGGCAGTCCGACGGACAAATCTGGGTTTGGCGGATGCCAGGAGAACGCTACCTGCCCCAATTCATCGTGCCAACTGTAAAGTTTGGTGGAGGAGGAATAATGGTCTGGGGCTGTTTTTCATGGTTTGGGCTAGGCCCCTTAGTTCCAGTGAAGGGAAATCTTAACGCTACAGCATACAATGACATTTTAGACAATTATGTGCTTCCAACTTTGTGGCAACAGTTTGGGGAAGGTCATTTCCTGTTTCAGCATGACAATGCCCCTGTGCACAAAGCAAGGTCCATACAGAAATGGTTTGTCGAGATCGGTGTGGAAGAACTTGACCGGCCTGCACAGAGCCCTGACCTCAACCCCATTGAACACCTTTTGGATGAATTGGAACGCAGCCTGCTAGCCAGGCCTAATCAAGATTTTTTTTAATCGCTTTGGATTACACATTCCTGAGGACATATTTTTTCATTATTGTTTTTTTTCTTCAGACTTTGTAATGTTTGTTTAATTCCTAATTCAACCATTCTTTGTATTTGGAAACCATCTATTTGAAAATAGTTTGGTCACAAACCTAGCATGATATCAGTTTTTTTATCCTGAAAAAAAGGGTTCCTTGCTCATGTAGTGCAGTAACTGAGAGGTAGACAGAAGGGTTCCACAGTGTTCTGCATACTAAAGTTTAGAACCTAGATTAGAACCTTCCATTTACCCAGCAGACCCTCTGTGCCAGCTCCACTCTGCCTGTAATAGGAATGCTTCAAAATGTGCACATGTGTTTTTCACAGCAGGTTCATGTAAAGTGGGTTGTGTTCATTAGGGGACTGACCGTAAAACCAAAATGAGCATTTCTTCTGGAGGCTGCCCCTGCAGGTTTCTGTCTATTTTCTTCCTTTTAGTGCCTAATGACCCCCCCCCCCCCACCCTCTCCTCTCTCCTCCCCCCACCCTCTCCTCTCTCCTCCCCTCACCCTCTCTCCCCGCAGGTGAGATAACATACGGAGGCCGGGTGACTGATGCCTGGGACCAGCGCTGTCTCCGCACCATCCTCAAAAGGTTCTTCTCTCCTGTCACCCTGGACCCAGGATACACCTTCTCCACCTCAGGTGAAGACCACACTGTGTGTGTGTGTGTGTGATCGAGCAAGCGAGCGAGTGTGTGTGTGTGTGATCGAGCGAGCGAGTGTGTGTGTGCGAGCGTGTGTGTGTGTGTGTGTGAGCATTTGTGTGTGTGCGTTTGTGTGTACACATGTTGCTGAATCTGAGACACAGGGGAAATGTGTGTCCTTTTCTGTGTGTGTGTCCAGTGAGCTCTAACTGTTCCTCTTCTCTCTCTGTGGTTCAGGGATCTACTTCGCCCCTGAGGCAGACAGACTGAGTGACTATAACAGGTACATAGAGAACCTTCCTCTTATAGACGACCCTGAGATCTTTGGTATGCACGAGAACGCCAACCTCGCCTTCCAGGTTAGACACTCTGCTTATATACGCTCACCTTTAGCTCAGTGGGCTAATACTGCCTTGGGGGAAATTAACTATACAGTACCTAAATCGAATTTGTTTAGACTGATTTAGTTTTCTCATGTAGTGTCTGAAAATAAGAGGTCAGATTACTAATACAGAAAATGTGGATCATATTTTAAACCTTTATTTAGCCAGTTAAGATAAGAACATTATCTTTGATGCTTACAACATGGATACAAGCGTATGTTGCCTGTGTCCTGTGGGCTGGACTTACTGTTCATCCCTAAAACTGTCTGTACAGCGCCTGGAGACCATGACCCTGATCAACACCATCCTGGAGGTACAGCCTAGGTCGACGGCCCGCGGTGGGGGCAAGAGCAACGACGAGATCGTCCACGAGCTGGCCGACTCCATCCTCGCTAAGATACCGGGTGAGAGAGACGCACGTAGACACACACACACACACACACACACACGTCTCAGGCTAGACTTATTCTGGTGCTTTTACGGTTTGATGTTCGCTTTGGTTTGAAATTAAAGTTAGTCTTTCTAAACTCATTACAGTATGGTTGAAGTTACTGTCTGTCTGTCTGTCTCTCTGTCTGTCTGTCTCTCTGTCTGTCTGTCTCTCTGTCTGTCTTTCTGTCTGTCTGTCTGTCTGTCTGTCTCTCTGTCTGTCTCTCTGTCTGTCTCTTTCTCTGTCTCTCTGTCTCTGTGTCTCTCTGTCTCTCTGTCTGTCTCTGTCTGTCTCTCTGTCTTTCTTTCTGTCTGTCTCTCTGTCTGTCTGTCTCTCTGTCTGTCTGTCTGTCTGTCTGTCTGTCTGTCTGTCTCTCTCTCTGTCTCTGTGTCTGTCTGTCTGTCTCTCTTTCTGTCTCTCTGTATGTCTCTCTGTCTCTGTGTCTCTCTGTCTGTCTCTGTCTCTCTGTCTGTCTCGCTGTCTGTATCTGTCTCTCTGTCTCTCTGTCTGTCTGTCTCCTCAGAGTGTCTGGATATGGATGAGGCAGATGAGGCTCTGTTTATTCGTGACGCCAACGGACGCCTCAACTCCCTCACCACAGTCCTCGGACAGGAAGTAGACCGCTTTAACAACCTTCTGCGGGTCCTCAGGGTGAGTAAGGGGTTAGAGGTTAGAGGTCAGGACAGTAGTGGGATAGAAAGTATACTGCTTCAACAACTTGCTGAGTCCTCAGGGTGGGTCAGAGGTCAGTGGTCCCTGCTGTCAGCCCTTCATTTTATTTCAATTCTGTGAAATCAGGAGATGATGATTGGAAATTGAAATGCAGTGAAAAGGCTCCTTTATTTTAGTTAGAGTTGGATATCAAATGTTAGGACAGCTACAGTGAGGGAAAAAAGTATTTGATCCCCTGCTGATTTTGTACATTTGCCCACTGACAAAGAAATGATCAGTCTATAATTTTAATGGTAGGTTTATTTGAACAGTGAGAGACAGAATAACAACAAAAAAATCTAGAAAAACGCATGTCAAAAATGTTATAAATTGATTTGCATTTTAATGAGGGAAATAAGTATTTGACCCCCTGTCAATCAGAAAGATTTCTGGCTTCCAGGTGTCTTTTATACAGGTAACGAGCTGAGATTAGGAGCACACTCTTAAAGGGAGTGCTCCTAATCTCAGCTTGTTACCTGTATAAAAGACACCTGTCCACAGAAGCAATCAATCAATCAGATTCCAAACTCTCCACCATGGCCAAGACCAAAGAGCTCTCCAAGGATGTCAGGGACAAGATTGTAGACCTACACAAGGCTGGAATGGGCTACAAGACCATTGCCAAGGAGCTTGGTGAGAAGGTGACAACAGTTGGTGCGATTATTCGCAAATGGAAGAAACACAAAAGAACTGTCAGTCTCCCTCGGCCTGGGGCTCCATGCAAGATCTCACCTCGTGGAGTTGCAATGATCATGAGAACGGTGAGGAATCAGCCCAGAACTACACGGGAGGATCTTGTCAATGATCTCAAGGCAGCTGGGACCATAGTCACCAAGAAAACAATTGCAAGGTCCCCCTGCTCAAGAAAGCACATATACAGGGCCGTCTGAAGTTTGCCAATGAACATCTGAATGATTCAGAGGAGAACTGATTGAAAGTGTTATGGTCAGATGAGACCAAAATCGAGCTCTTTGGTATCAACTCAACTCGCTGTGTTTGGAGGAGGAGGAATGCTGCCTATGACCCCAAGAACACCATCCCCACCGTCAAACATGGAGGTGGAAACATTATGCTTTGGGGGTGTTTTTCTGCTAAGGGGACAGGACAACTTCACCACATCAAAGGGACGATGGACGGGGCCATGTACCGTCAAATCTTGGGTGAGAACCTCCTTCCCTCAGCCAGGGCATTGAAAATGGGTCGTGAATGGGTATTCCAGCATGACAATGACCCAAAACACATGGCCAAGGCAACAAAGGAGTGGCTCAAGAAGAAGCCCATTAAGGTCCTGGAGTGGCCTAGCCAGTCTCCAGACCTTAATCCCATAGAAAATCTGTGGAGGGAGCTGAAGGTGTGAGTTGCCAAACGTCAGCCTCGATACCTTAATGACTTGGAGAAGATCTGCAAAGAGGAGTGGAACAAAATCCCTCCTGAGATGTGTGCAAACCTGGTGGCCAACTACAAGAAACGTCTGACCTCTATGATTGCCAACAAGGGTTTTGCCAGGATTTTTTTGTTGTTATTCTGTCTCTCACTGTTCAAATAAACCTACCATTAAAATTATAGACTGATCATGTCTTTGTCAGTGGGCAAACGTACAAAATCAGCAGGGGATGAAATACTTTTTTCCCTCACTGTATATCAGTCCATGGTTCCAGCTGCTGCCCCTAGGCATCAATGGAAGGTCCCCAGAGGCATGTTGGACGGACATACAGTGCATTCAGAAACTATTCAGACACCTTGACTTTTTCCACATTTTTTACATTACTGCCTTATTCTAAAATATATATTTTTTATACATTTGCTAAAATTTCTAACAACCTGTTTTCACTTTGTCATTATGGGGTATTGTGTGTAGATTGATGAGGGAATCCAATTTGGAAAAAGGAAAGTAGTCTGAATACTTTCCGAATGCACTCTATGTGTTTATATGGACAGATGCTGCAGCCACATTGTTGGCATATTGTTACTGCAGTGGTGACCTCTGGGTTTATGTTATTGTGTGTGTTGTGGATGGCTCGGATAAACACCCACAAACACTTACACTCACATTGACTCCCCTCCCTCCCTCCCTCCCTCCCTCCCTCCCTCCCTCCCTCCCTCCCTCCCTCCCCAGGTGTCTCTGTGTACCCTCCAGAAGGCTATAGCAGGGCTGGTGGTGATGTCAGAGGAAATGGAGAGGATCTACACCAGTTTCCTCAACAACCAGGTTCCAAACCACTGGGCCAACTCAGCATACCCCTCCCTCAAACCCCTAGCCAGCTGGGTTAAAGACCTGGCCCTCAGGACCTCTTTTATAGAGGTGACAGAGACCATATACACACACACACACACACACACACACACATACACACACACACACACACACACACACACACACACACACACACACACACACACACACACACACACACACATGAACTGCAGTACAGTTGGGTCAATGAACCTCTCCCAAACCTCTATTTATGTACATATGTATCAATGTACTACGACACAGTGAACACTATATTTACTTCTCTCAGACGTGTTTGGATGTCATTACATCAGATGGGAAGACTTAGACGTGTGTGGATGTCATTACATCAGATGGGAAGACTCTTAGATGTGTGGATGTCATTACATCAGATGGGAAGACTCTTAGATGTGTGGATGTCATTACATCAGATAGGAAGACTCTTAGATGTGTGGATGTCATTACATCAGATAGGAAGACTCTTAGACATGTTTGGATGTCATTACATCAGATGGGAAGACTCTTAGACGTGTTTGGATGTCATTACATCAGATGGGAAGACTTAGACGTGTGTGGATGTCATTACATCAGATGGGAAGACTTAGACGTGTGTGGATGTCATTACATCAGATAGGAAGACTCTTAGACGTGTTTGGATGTCATTACATCAGATAGGAAGACTCTTAGACGTGTTTGGATGTCATTACATCAGATGGGAAGACTCTTAGACGTGTTTGGATGTCATTACATCAGATGGGAAGACTCTTAGACGTGTGTGGATGTCATTACATCAGATGGGAAGACTTAGACGTGTGTGGATGTCATTACATCAGATAGGAAGACTCTTAGACGTGTTTGGATGTCATTACATCAGATAGGAAGACTCTTAGACGTGTTTGGATGTCATTACATCAGATGGGAAGACTCTTAGACGTGTTTGGATGTCATTACATCAGATGGGAAGACTCTTAGACGTGTGTGGATGTCATTACATCAGATGGGAAGACTCTCAGCCGTGTGTGGATGTCATTACATCAGATGGGAAGACTCTTAGACGTGTGTGGATGTCATTACATCAGATAGGAAGACTCTTAGACGTGTTTGGATGTCATTACATCAGATGGGAAGACTCTTAGACGTGTGTGGATGTCATTACATCAGATGGGAAGACTCTTAGACGTGTGTGGATGTCATTACATCAGATGGGAAGACTCTCAGACGTGTGTGGATGTCATTACATCAGATAGGAAGACTCTTAGACGTGTTTGGATGTCATTACATCAGATGGGAAGACTCTTAGACGTGTTTGGATGTCATTACATCAGATGGGAAGACTCTTAGACGTGTTTGGATGTCATTACATCAGATGGGAAGACTCTTAGACGTGTTTGGATGTCATTACATCAGATGGGAAGACTTAGACGTGTTTGGATGTCATTACATCAGATGGGAAGACTTAGACGTGTTTGGATGTCATTACATCAGATGGGAAGACTTAGACGTGTTTGGATGTCATTACATCAGATGGAAAGACTCTCAGACGTGTTTGGATGTTGTCATTACATCAGATGGGAAGACTTAGACGTGTTTGGATGTCATTACCTCAGATGGGAAGACTTAGACGTGTTTGGATGTCATTACATCAGATGGGAAGACTCTTAGACGTGTTTGGATGTCATTACATCAGATGGGAAGACTTAGACGTGTTTGGATGTCATTACATCAGATGGGAAGACTCTTAGACGTGTGTGGATGTCATTACATCAGATGGGAAGACTCTTAGACGTGTGTGGATGTCATTACATCAGATGGGAAGACTCTTAGACGTGTTTGGATGTCATTACATCAGATGGGAAGACTCTTAGACGTGTTTGGATGTCATTACATCAGATGGGAAGACTCTCAGACGTGTTTGGATGTTGTCATTACATCAGATGGGAAGACTCTCAGACGTGTTTGGATGTTGTCATTACATCAGATGGGAAGACTCTTAGACGTGTTTGGATGTTGTCATTACATCAGATGGGAAGACTTAGACGTGTTTGGATGTCATTACATCAGATGGGAAGACTTAGACGTGTTTGGATGTTGTCATTACATCAGATGGGAAGACTCTTAGACGTGTTTGGATGTTGTCATTACATCAGATGGGAAGACTCTTAGACGTGTTTGGATGTCATTACATCAGATGGGAAGACTTAGACGTGTTTGGATGTCATTACATCAGATGGGAAGACTTAGACGTGTTTGGATGTCATTACATCAGATGGGAAGACTCTTAGACGTGTTTGGATGTTGTCATTACATCAGATGGGAAGACTCTTAGACGTGTTTGGATGTTGTCATTACATCAGACTCTTGTGTTTGTGTGCATGAGTGTGTTACATATGTAGGTAATGTAGTATGACACAGCGGAAACAGAACATCTATGTATGCGTCCTCTTATTAGGAACATTCTGTGAACACAGTCAGACGAATGTAGATGTTGGCATTAGCTCAGATGGGAAGACTCTTAACACATGGTGTGGTGCTTACAGGAACTCCCCCCAGGCAGAGACACACACACACAGTCATTATCAGGGGTAGTGGGATGGGATGATGGGATGGGAGAATCATGTTTAAAGATTAGCAGCACGCCATCCACTTCAGACAGATGTCTCTCTCTCTCTCTCTTTCTTTCTTTCTTTCTCTCTTTCTTTCTCTCTTTCTCTTTTCTCTCTCTCTCTCTCTCTCTCTCTCTCTCTGTCTCTCTCTCTCTGTCTCTCTCTGCTCTCTGTCCATCTCTCTCTCCTCTCTATCAATTCAAGGGGCTTCATTGGCATAGGATGGCACTTAGGTTGGAGTCATTAAAACTTGCTTTTCAACCACTCCACAAATTCCTTGTTAACAAACTATAGTTTTGGCAAGTCGGTTAGGACATCTACTTTGTGCATGACACAAGTAATTTTTCCAACAATTGTCAGATTATTTAACTCATAATTTACTGTATCACAATTCCAGTGGGTCAGAAGTTTACATACACTAAGTTGACTGACTGTGCCTTTAAACAGCTTGGAAAATTCCAGAAAATGATGTCATGGCTTTAGAAGCTTCTGATAGGCTAATTGACATCATTTGAGTCAATTGGAGGTGTACCTGTGGATGTATTTCAAGGCCTACCTTCAAACTCAGTGCCTCTTTGCTTGACATCATGGGAAAATGAAAAGAAATGAACCAAGACCTCAGAAAAAAAATTGTAGACCTCCACAAGTCTGGTTCATCCTTGGGAGCAATTTCCAAACGCCTGAAGGTACCACGTTCATCTGTACAAACAATAGTACGCAAGTATAAACACCATGGGACCACGCAGCCGTCATACCGCTTAGGAAGGAGATGCGTTCTGTCTCCTAGAGATGAACGTATTTTGGTGCGAAAAGTGCAAATCAATCCCAGAACAACAGCAAAGGACCTTGTGAAGATGCTGGAGGAAACAGGTACCAAAGTATCTATATCCACAGTAAAACGAGTCCTATATCGACATAACCTGAAATGCTGCTCCAAAACCGCCATAAAAAGGCCAGACTATGGTTTGCAACTGCACATGGGGACAAAGATCATACTTTTTGGAGAAATGTCCTCTGGTCTGATGAAATAAAAATAGAGCTGTTTGGCCATAATGACCATCGTTATGTTTGGAGGCTAAGGTGTATGTAAACTTCTGACTTCAACTGTATCTCTGCTCTTTCTGTCCATCTCTCTCTCTCTCTCTCTCTCTCTCTCTCTCTCTCTCTCTCTCTCTCTCTCTCTCTCTTTCTCTTTCTCTCTCTCTTCTCTATCTATCTCTCTCCCTTTCTCTCTCTGCTCTCTCTGTCCATCTCTCTCTCGCCTCCTCTCTCTTTCTCTCTGTGCACTCGCTCCGTCGCCCCCAGACTGAAGTATCTGTTCCGGGAGACTGGTCTTACTGTGTGTTACGCAATCCCCAAATTTATACACAGAGACTAACATGACCCCAGTCTCTGGTGACAGCCTTAACATTAGGTTCTGGGAGCTGAGATTAACATAACCTCAGTCTCTGGTGACAGTCTTAACATTAGGTTCTGGGAGCTGAGATTAACATAACCCCAGTCTCTGGTGACAGCCTTAACATTAGGTTCTGGGAGCTGAGATTAACATAACCCCAGTCTCTGGTGACAGTCTTAACATTAGGTTCTGGGAGCTGAGATTAACATAACCCCAGTCTCTGGTGACAGCCTTAACATTAGGTTCTGGGAGCTGAGATTAACATGACCCCAGTCTCTGGTGACAGTCTTAACATTAGGTTCTGGGAGCTGAGATTAACATAACCCCAGTCTCTGGTGACAGCCTTAACATTAGGTTCTGGGAGCTGAGATTAACATAACCCCAGTCTCTGGTGACAGTCTTAACATTAGGTTCTGGGAGCTGAGATTAACATAACCCCACTCTCTGGTGACAGTCTTAACATTAGGTTCTGGGAGCTGAGATTAACATAACCCCAGTCTCTGGTGACAGTCTTAACATTAGGTTCTGGGAGCTGAGATTAACATAACCCCAGTCTCTGGTGACAGCCTTAACATTAGGTTCTGGGAGCTGAGATTAACATAACCCCAGTCTCTGGTGACAGCCTTAACATTAGGTTCTGGGAGCTGAGATTAACATAACCCCAGTCTCTGGTGACAGTCTTAACATTAGGTTCTGGGAGCTGAGATTAACATAACCCCAGTCTCTGGTGACAGTCTTAACATTAGGTTCTGGGAGCTGAGATTAACATAACCCCAGTCTCTGGTGACAGTCTTAACTTTAGGTTCTGGGAGCTGAGATTAACATAACCCCAGTCTCTGGTGACAGTCTTAACATTAGGTTCTGGGAGCTGAGATTAACATAACCCCAGTCTCTGGTGACAGTCTTAACATTAGGTTCTGGGAGCTGAGATTAACATAACCCCAGTCTCTGGTGACAGTCTTAACATTAGGTTCTGGGAGCTGAGATTAACATAACCCCAGTCTCTGGTGACAGTCTTAACATTAGGTTCTGGGAGCTGAGATTAACATAACCCCAGTCTCTGGTGACAGTCTTAACATTAGGTTCTGGGAGCTGAGATTAACATAACCCCAGTCTCTGGTGACAGTCTTAACATTAGGTTCTGGGAGCTGAGATTAACATAACCTAAACAAGCTCACTCTCCCCTTCATGTCTGTCTGTGTGTGTGTGTGTGTGTGTGTGTGTGTGTGTGTGTGTGTGTGTGTCTGTCTGTGTGTGTGTGTGTGTGTGTGTGTGTGTGTGTATTCATGCAGGGTAACCAACATCCTCTCTGTCTGTGTGTCTGTGTAGAGCTGGATCATGCGGGGTCAACCCAAATCCTTCTGGATCTCTGGATTATTCTTCCCTCAGGGCTTCCTCACTGGTCAGTACACACTGTCTCCACTGTGTTATGGAATCTAGTCAATATTCTGTATAGTCAATATTTAATATGCTGTTCTCTATTCAATATTATGTAGCCAATAAATATTCAATATTCTGTACTCTAGTCAATATGATGTAGTCTATTAAATATTCAATATGCCGTTCTCTATTCAATATTATGTAGCCAATAAATATTCAATATTCTGTTCTCCTCAACATTGTAGTCTACTTGAGAATCATATAGTATGTTGTTGGGTTCTGAGACAGGTGCTGTATATGAATACATCCTGTTAGTATTGATAAGGCATGGGATCAGTACAAAAGTAAAGTACCAAACTGGGTTCCAGTCCAGTTACTGAGATGTTGAAACACTGTTGTGCTGTTCCCCCTCCTGACCTGTAGGGGCGTTACAGAACCACGCCAGGACCTATAACCTCCCCATCGACGAGCTCAACTTCCGCTTCAACGTGTTGCCGGTGTACCGTGACCAGGGGGCTGTGAGCGAGGCGCTGAAGACCCTATCGGCCGGAGGCGAGCTGGACATGGACTCTGAGGTAGCTACAGGGAGAGGAGAGGGACATTTTTAGACTGGTTGCCTTGAGTTTACTGCATCCTGCCTTCAAAGCAGATCTGCCTTTAGAGCAAAGTTTAACTTCTTGAAAAACATGAACGAGCTAAGCTACTCACTGATAGAAATGACTCCAACACACTTTGACCTCTGTGTGATGTTTAGTGGTCATCAGGCAACTAGTCAAGTTTTAGAACAGTATCTGTATCATAATAATGGTTTTGGGCTGTCATCACATGATCTAGATTTTAACCTGTATTTAAAGCCTTTTCCAGAAATGAGAATTTCACCAAAAATGAAAACCATTGTCTGAGGATGGTTCTGGACCATCTGACATTGAAAGAAAAGCGGACAGTTTGTTGAAAAAACTTTAACTAAAGGGTTCAAAACCAGGTCCAGCGCCCTAATCATAATGTATTATAATTTCACATTATGGTAACTCAAGTACTGCCTGACCCCGTTTCCATAGCTACCCACCATCAACGACGGCGTGCTGGTGCACGGGATGTTCATGGACGCCAGTCGCTGGGACGACGTCAACATGGTGATGGAGGATGCGTTGCCGCGGGTGATGAACGCCATGCTCCCCGTGGTGCACTTTGAACCCCAGCAGAACTACGACCCTGATCCGTCTCTCTACCAGGCTCCGCTGTACAAGACCTCAGCTAGGGCTGGGACTCTGTCTACTACAGGTAATATACACTGAGTGTACCAAACATTAAGGACACCTTCCTAATATTGAGTTGCACCCCCTTTTGCCATCTAAACAGCCTCAATTCATCGAGGCATGGACTCTACAAGGTGTTGAAAGCTGGCCCATGTTGACTCCAATGTATCCCACAGTTGTGTCAAGTTGGCTGGATGTCCTTTGTGTGGTGTTCTCTGGTTCTGTCCATCATGTCCAGATAGTGACAGACCTGTGTGTTCTCTGGTTCTGTCCATCATGCCCAGATAGTGACAGACCTGTGTGTTCTCTGGTTCTGTCCATCATGTCCAGATAGTGACAGACCTGTGTGTTCTCTGGTTCTGTCCATCATGTCCAGATAGTGACAGACCTGTGTGTTCTCTGGTTCTGTCCATCATGTCCAGATAGTGACAGACCTGTGTGTTCTCTGGTTCTGTCCATCATGTCCAGATAGTGACAGACCTGTGTGTTCTCTCCCTCAGGCCACTCTACTAACTTTGTGGTGACGGTGACGCTGCCGTCCAGCCTGCCTAGTGACTACTGGATCACCAAGGCCTCAGCCCTGCTCTGTCAGCTCGACGAGTAGTGACCTAACCACAGGCACCGCACTACACACACACACACACACACACACACACACACACACACGCACTACACACACACACACACACACAACTACGGAACATCTCTTCAGGACTTCTGTACTTCTGCACATTCAATACCAGCTGCACTGATGAAGCCCTGATGAAGCCCATTCTCTATGGACTCTTGTTTTCTGGAAACCAAATACTTTTTCTAACGTCTGTATTGAGACGTGTTCTACTGTATACTCTCTTCCTGCTAATGAATTGAAGGGATTATTTATATGGGGGCCCAAAATTGCATTTTTCTTGTATTTTCTGAGTTTCTTTGCTTTGATTAAATGCCATGTAGCAGTGCTGTTGTCGTTTCTGAATGGTGCTGTGTGCACGGGAGACGTGTTCAGTGGTGTGTTCAGTTCAGTCAATTTGGCTTCTCTTTCAGTCAACTATCCTTTCATTTGAACACATTGCAGCTACACCTCCCGACATGCGTTTTTTTTCCACCCCCAGACAGTCGACAAGAGATGTATACTGCGGTGCATTAATAGTCTCTAGTGTAGCATGCAAATGTAAAGTGAGAGTAGATCGTCAATATTCACCAGGAGCATCACGTAAACTAATTGACATGTAAGCGATGGTACTTCGGCGTCTCGCATCTCCCCCAATATAAATGAACCCTGTCCTTCTCAGCTGAAGGGACACCTGCGATAGTGAACATCCTCTAACAAAACGTTGCTCTCCTGCATTTAAAAAGTAAGCACTGTGTGTATATATATGTGTCTGTGAGGGGCACCGTTGACTTCATCTAGAAAAAAAATGATCTGAGGAAAAACAACATATTTAGCCTCTGTTACTGAAAAGGTTATTTCAACGCGGCGTGACACAGTAACTCACCCATTGTGATGTCACATTAGAATGCACACACAGGATTATATGTTCATCACACCCTTATATGAACTGTAACTCAGTAAAATCGTTGAAATTGTTGCATGTTTGCATTTCTATTTTTGTTCAGTGTATGTGCATCACACCCTCAGGGAGAGAGGTGGAGGAGGAGGAGAGGGGATGGAGGGGTATAAATGGTGCTGAGGAAAACAGTGCTGTCTAGAGATGGAGAAGTGAGGGATGGAGGGGTATAAATGGTGCTGAGGAAAACAGTGATTGTCTAGAGATGGAGGAGGAGAAGTGAGGGATGGAGGGGTATAAATGGTGCTGAGGAAAACAGTGCTGTCTAGAGATGGAGGAGGAGAAGTGAGGGATGGAGGGGTATAAATGGTGCTGAGGAAAACAGTGCTGTCATAGAGATGGAGGAGGAGAAGTGAGGGATGGAGGGGTATAAATGGTGCTGAGGAAAACAGTGCTGTCTAGAGATGGAGGAGGAGAAGTGAGGGATGGAGGGGTATAAATGGTGCTGAGGAAAACAGTGCTGTCTAGAGATGGAGGAGGAGAAGTGAGGGATGGAGGGGTATAAATGGTGCTGAGGAAAACAGTGCTGTCTAGAGATGGAGGAGGAGAAGTGAGGGATGGAGGGGTATAAATGGTGCTGATGAAAACAGTGCTGTCTAGAGATGGAGGAGGAGAAGTGAGGGATGGAGGGGTATAAATGGTGCTGAGGAAAACAGTGCTGTCTAGAGATGGAGGAGGAGAAGTGAGGGATGAGCATCAGGTGATAAAAGGCGTCAGTTTAGCCCACGTGCCTCTTAGGGTGTGCAAAGAGAACATAACACATGCCTTTTAAACAGAGAGAGAGAGACTGCACAGATATATACACTCCCAAACCAATTCAATTAGTGCAGATAAACATTTGAGTCATTTTAGCAGACGCTCTTATCCAGAGCGACTTACAGTTTAGTGAGTGCATTCATAATTAAAAAATAAAATAAAATTCATACTGGCCCCCCGTGGGAATCGAACCCACAACCCTGGCGTTGCAAACGCCATGCTCTACCAACTGAGCTACATCCCTGCCGGCCATTCCCTCTCCTCCAATTGTGTGCCGTTGCATGGGTCTCCCAGTCGCGGCCGGCTACGACAGAGCCTGGATTCGAACCAGGATCTCTAGTGGCACAGCTAGCACTGCGATGCAGTGCCTTAGACCACTGCGCCACTCGGGAGACATAAAGGCTTTAACCACAAAAAATACATTTGTCTTTTGTTCTGACCCAGATAAATATATACAGTTCCAGTCAAAAGTTTGGACACACCTACTCATTCAAGGGTTTTTCTTAATTTTTACTATTTTCTACATTGTAGAATAATAGTGAAGACATCAAAACTATGAAATAACTCATATGGAATCATGTAGTAACCAAAAAAGTAGCCACCCTTTGCCTTGATGACAGCTTTGCACACTCTTGGCATTCTCTTCAAAGGGTAGTCACCTGAACACTCCTACTCTTACAATAAGCGCCATGGGATTTTGAATGACCACAGAGAGTCAGGACACCCGTGTGTAAAGCTGTCATCAAGGCAAAGGGTGGCTTTTTGAAGAATCTCAAATATAAAATATAGTTTGATTTGTTTAACACTTTTTTGGTAACTACATGATTCCACATGTGTTATTTCATAGTGTTGATGTCTTCACTATTATTCTACAATGTAGAAAATAGTAAAAATTAAGAAAAACCCTTGAATGAGTAGGTGTGTTCAAACTTTTGACCGGTACTGTATATGCGATGTAGTAGTTGATTTTGAAATGGTATTAAAAAGTGGTCCATGATGAATAGTGTTACCGGCAGACTGTGCTGCGAGACTGGAGCGAAACACAACGGATATTCCATTAAATGTGTTGAAAACCTTTTGTGCGTTTCGAGTCCGCATTTGTAAAAAACAGTTTTACAAATGCACTGACACTGAATTGAGACGGTCCAGACGGTTGTTTCAAGCGATCAGACATTGCATCCAAAACCTAAGGTGTGGACAGGGGGGGAAAGGGTTTCTGTGTGTGTCCATAAAACTATTACCACAAACATTTGGACACAATGCTGATTGTCTCACACACACACACACACACACAATGAGAGAAACGTATACCACAATAAACACACCAATCATCACAAACACACTGGGAGAAACACACAACACAATCGCTCTCTCATAGACACCCACACATCGCAAGCACACAGCACAGATCTGTCGTGGTTTCAGAGCCTCTGCCACAGATCTGTTGTGGTTTCAGAGCCTCTGCCACAGATCTGTCGTGGTTTCAGAGCCTCTGCCACAGATCTGTTGTGGTTTCAGAGCCTCTGCCACAGATCTTAGCTTAGTATTCCTGCAGCAGCAGCGTCCCGGAAGACCCAGAAGGAGAAATCTGTAAAGAGGAGAAACAGAACAGACCTGATGGAATATTAGGATTTCCAGGAGCGCGCACACACACACAATAAACCAGTGTGTCTGAAGAGTAAACAGAGCGAAACCACCTGTGATGCCTTGAAGGTGCATTGAAAGATTCTCCCTCAGACTGCTAAGTGATTCAGCTCCCCAGACAGTGTTTGTCAAGAGGGATGTAAAGCCATGCAGATGAAATATACCCTCTATACACAGTCACAACCTTTATGAATCAAACAACATTTGGACCAGGGCCATGAGTTGATGATGTCACCCTCATATCCTCCTCTGTAAGCTGACGGCACAGACACAGATCAAGGACCATAATGTAGAGTTAGGAGTTTTTCCAGGTTAGGGTCAGGAAAAACTCTGGGCCCTAGTTACAGGTAGTGAATTCATATTATATCCCCGTAAACTGACACTGGTTACAGGTAGTGAATTCATATTATATCCCCGTAAACTGACACTGGTTACAGGTAGTGAATTCATATTATACCCCCGTAAACTGACACTGGTTACAGGTAGTGAATTCATATTATATCCTCGTAAACTGACACTGGTTACAGGTAGTGAATTCATATTATATCCCCGTAAACTGACACTGGTTACAGGTAGTGAATTCATATTATATCCCCGTAAACTGACACTGGTTACAGGTAGTGAATTCATATTATACCCCCGTAAACTGACACTGGTTACAGGTAGTGAATTCATATTATATCCCCGTAAACTGACACTGGTTACAGGTAGTGAATTCATATTATATCCCCGTAAACTGACACTGGTTACAGGTAGTGAATTCATATTATATCCCCGTAAACTGACACTGGTTACAGGTAGTGAATTCATATTATATCCCCGTAAACTGACACCGCAACAGAGACAGATTCTGGATTAATTGTGTTAGAACCATAGGGCCAAGAGT
Organism: Coregonus sp. 'balchen'; assembly: GCA_902810595.1. NCBI lineage: Eukaryota > Metazoa > Chordata > Actinopteri > Salmoniformes > Salmonidae > Coregonus > Coregonus sp. 'balchen'. The sequence continues at coordinate 5,199,286 of LR778274.1, read as the reverse complement.
TTTTCCTTGGCCCTGAATGATGTAACCATTTTGGAGTAAACTTGTTCTTCTCTCTTTATTGTTGTATAATAATAAACAATAGTAATGTATGTACATGTTTCTATGGAGACGATACACACGCAGCAGAAAGAGAGAGACACAGACACGCCGATGAAACAGACACTACGACACTCGTGACACTCGTGACAAATGGCATACTGACACCAACTACGGGCTTCAGAGTGACTTTCAATAAAACAAAAATGTGATCAATCGTATTGTCAAATATAGGTACAAAACTCAATACTTGTCCCATTTTAGTTAGATATAATTTTCAAAAAACGTTTTGTGATATTCTTCAGCCATTTCGTGCAAGAACACTCACGACGCATCAGCTAACACAGTGGAGAGGACAAAGCATGGTGTGTCCAATACTAGGTAGGACACAGAGATTACACACACACAGGGAGGGAATGGGGAACATGATCATCTACAACATGTCTACATGATAGACTATTAGCCAGATAAAGACATGGGAGGGAATGGGGAACATGATCATCTACAACATGTCTACATGATAGACTATTAGCCAGATAAAGACATGGGAGGGAATGGGGAACATGATCATCTACAACATGTCTACATGATAGACTATTAGCTAGATAAAGACATGTGATATCCACATCCGGTTAGTAGCGTTGTAAAATCCAACGGTGGTATAATCCTCGGTTCAGCAAGCTTGTTCCGACAGGACAGGGATTCAACAGTTTTCCTTTATGTGACACAGGTAAGTCTGTGTGTCTGTTACGTAACGTGACACGTTGATGAATAAAGTTTCATTTGAATGACCTCTGATGACAGCGCAGTGGTCTTCCCATTGGGGCTTTCCTCGTCTTTGATTGGCTCAGGGTCCATATCCAATTCGTCTCAGAGTAGGAATGCTGGTCTAGGATCAGTTTTGCTTTTTAGTTCATAACGAATAAGACTATATGGACACTGGGTTACCTGATCCTAGATAAGCTCTCCTACTCTGAGATGCTTTGTGGATACGGGCCCTGATCTTACAAGATCACATTCTGTTTCTCTACATGTTATGGTGAAACCAAACAGAGCAGCAGTCCGGATGGTGGATCAGGCTACGTCTCTGACCCCACAAACCTAATGTCCTTTGGACCTCCAGCCCCAGTCTAGGAGTTCTCTGTCTCTCGACCAATGTCTGTTGTTTTAATGACGTCCTTTCTCATGTACAAATCAGTGGGCCCAGTCCAGCCCAGTCTGAGTTCTGTCAGTGTCATGAAGACAGTAGAATGATAGACAGTAGTGATACAAGCCAGCTGAAGACAGTAGAACAATACACAGTTGTAATAAAATGTTTGACGTCATCTGTTTAACGATAAAAGGATCACCATAGTGAGAGTTAGTTTACTGTAGTTGTGTTGACACGGCGACAAGGTTAGACACACATTGTGGAATACGTAAGGGATTTGAATTTCAATAATACCCCCAGCCATCTGGGTTTCATGTCCTTTGCTTAACAATAGATTGGGAAAGACTGTTTAATTTTAGAGAACACAACACTAAAACAATCTGGACTACAAAAGGATTAACGTCTGTATCCGCCATGGAAAAACACACAGGTCTTTTTAGGAAGATATATTTTAAAATACATGTTTTTTATGGTGTCAGTTCTTAAGCTTGTTTTTTTATGTTGAGTTTTACTTGAAAAAACATCCATGATGATTTAGCTATACCCTGATATTCATGACACCTAGTTACAAATCTGACACGTAACATACTGCTTAATGAGATATAACGCTCACATGCTGAATGAATGTGGCTCAGTTAGCAAATAGTATCATATTCTACGCAGACAAAATATCTCTGTACCATGAGAGAGAAAAAGCCCAATTGAGTGAGAAAAGGTGAAAGCGAGCGAGAAAGAGAGAGGTTTTAGAGGAGAATCAGAGAGATAATGGGTCCTATCTGATCTGCAGTGATGGTATGCAGCTATAGCTTGATACAGTGTAGTAAGGTTACTGGGGAGGCGAAGCTGAGCTATAAATTAAATAACAGTGAAATGTAACCTGTAAAACTGTTACTACTTACATACTGCAGGTATATCTGACTGAAGGTCTGGGGGACAGAGGGAGAGGAGGAATGGGGGACAGAGGGAGAGGAGGAATGGGGGACAGAGGGGGAGAGGAGGAATGGGGGACAGAGGGAGAGGAGGAAGTGGGAGGACAGAGGGAAGAAAGGGGGCAAGGGAAGTGAGGAAATGGGGGACAGAGGGAGAAGGAGTAATGCGAAAGATGAAAGGGGGTACAAGGGAATGAGGAACTGGGTAAATCAGAGGAGAGGGAGTAATTGATAAGGGACAGGGGAGAGGAGGAATTGGGGACAAGGGAAGGAGGAATGGGGGACAGGGGAGAGGAGGAATGGGGGACAGGGGAGGAGGAATGGGGGACAGAGGGAGAGGAGGAATGGGGGACAGAGGGAGAGGAGGAATGGGGGACAGAGGGAGAGGAGGAATGGGGGACAGGTGAGAGAGGATGGGGGACAGGGGAGAGGAGGAATGGGGGACAGGGGATAGTGTAGGAATGGGGGTACAAGGGAGGAGGAATTGGGGGACAAGGGAGAGGAGGAATGTGGGACAGTAGGGAGAGATGCGAATTGGGGGACAGAGGGAGAGGAGGAATGGGGGACAGAGGGAGAGGAGGAATGGGGGACAGAGGGAGAAAAAGGTCCAGAGTGAAAGTAAGGGGAAAGATCTGCCTGATGGTCTGGGGGGAACGAGGGAGAAAGGAGGGGTGGGGGACAGAAGTGAAAAGCGGGTGAGGAGGTAAAGAGTGAAAATATGAGGACAGAAAGGATAACAATGAAAAGGGAGAGAAAGAAAGAGGTTAGAAAAAAGAGGAACGTAAAAGAGGATCTATACAAAAGAGGCTAGAAGCAAGTGTTGAAATTAAATGGTGCGAGGGAATGGGATAAAAGTGCATCAGTGAATTCACACACTGTTCTAGAACCCTAGAACCACCTACTATATACTGAGGTACTGTTACCTAACGAGTGGTAAGCATTGACTACAGCTACGGAAGCCATTTAGACAGTACTGTTACCTAACGAGTGGTAAGCATTGACTACAGCTACGGAAGCCATTTTGACAGTACTGTTACTGAACGAGTGGTAAGCATTGACTACAGCTACGGAAGCCATTTTGACAGTACTGTTACCTAACGAGTGGTAAGCATTGACTACAGCTACGGAAGCCATTTTGACAGTACTGTTACTGAACGAGTGGTAAGCATTGACTACAGCTAAGGAAGCCATTTAGACAGTACTGTTACCTAACGAGTGGTAAGCATTGACTACAGCTACGGAAGCCATTTTGACAGTTACGTTTTACCTAACGAGTGGAAAGAATTGACTACAGCTACAGAAGCCATTTTGACAGTACTGTTACCTAACGAGTGGAAAGAATTGACTACAGCTACGGAAGCCATTTAGACAGTACTGTTACTGAACGAGTGGTAAGCATTGACTACAGCTACGGAAGCCATTTTGACAGTACTGTTTACAGCTACGGAAGCCATTTTGACAGTACTGTTACCTAACGAGTGGTAAGCATTGACTACAGCTACGGAAGCCATTTTGACAGTACTGTTACTGAACGAGTGGTAAGCATTGACTACAGCTACGGAAGCCATTTAGACAGTACTGTTACCTAACGAGTGGTAAGCATTGACTACAGCTACAGAAGCCATTTAGACAGTACTGTTACTGAACGAGTGGTAAGCATTGACTACAGCTACGGAAGCCATTTTGACAGTACTGTTACTGAATGAGTGGTAAGCACTGACTACAGCTAAGGAAGCCATTTTGACAGTACTGTTACTGAACGAGTGGTAAGCATTGACTACAGCTACGGTAGCCATTTAGACAGTACTGTTAGCGCACGAGTGATAAGCATTGACTACAGCTACGGTAGCCATTTTGACAGTAACCACACCCACATGGAAGATATACTGTATATCACCATAATAATACACACCCATTATCAAAAAATTGACATTTGGTGTTCGGCAGGTAGCTTAGTGGTTAAGAGCGTTGTGCCAGTAACCGAAAGGTCGCTGGTTCTAATCCCCGAGCCAACTAGGTGAAAAATCTGTCGATGTGCCCTTGAGCAAGGCACTTAACCCTAATTGCTCCTGTAAGTTGCTCTGGATAAGAGCGTCTGCTAAATGACTAAAATGTAAAATGTGTTCCAAGTTCTGGTGTCATAATAAGTTATAACTCTAAAGATTATTTTATCTCAAAACGATGGGAGGTGGTTTTCAGTGGCTTCACAGAGTAGAGGCGGTTAGCTACAGTTTGTAGTTTGTATTGTTTAGCATTATAGCTAAAGTGCTAGTTAGCATTAGCCAATTCGCTACAGTGTTCGTTAGCGTTAGCCCGATTAGCCAGCCGAGATAAAAATCCACATTACGTGAGGTAATCCTTGGTCACAGCCTCTAGGAAGTTGGGCGCGGACATGAGGATGGTGAACGTGCCGATAATGGAGAAGATCGTGAACGCCACGAGACAAAGACGATCCACGACCGCCGCCGCAAACTTCCACTCGCTGCAGACCGCCTCACCCTCGTCCTGCTCCCTGAACCTCTGAGCGATAAAATGAACTTCCTCCAGGATCCGCCCGATCTCAGGGATCTGGTCCACCATCAACCTCCGGAAGATTCCCACGTCCCGGTCGGAGAGTAGCGCCTCGTTGGGGGAACACGTTCCACCTGTCCCTGTGGTCTGACTACCACCCACACCCCCTCCACTGCAGACCCCAACACCAGAAGAGTCACTGCTAGGTGGGCAGCAGGGGTTATCGTGAGACCCCCCCATGGATCCCATCCCTCCCATACCCATGGAGTGGTAGCCGAAGTACAGGTTCATGTTGCCGTTGGTGGTTGAGGTATTGGAGGGCTGTCCCCCAGGGATGGAGCCCATCTGGATGGAGCTGGAGCTGGCGTGGTGAGGGGGAGGGTGGGAGTACTTGTAGCCTCCTGTGGTGGAGCTGGTTGTAGTATTGGTGTTGGTGGTGAGGGTGGAGGTGGCGGCCATCTTGCGTTCCTCGCCAGGCTTCTTCATGCGGAGGAACCAGGCGCACCAGTTGAGGAGGATGACTCGCATCTAGAGAGGTGGGGTAGTGGAGGTAGGGGTGAGGAAAGAGAGAGAGAGGGAAAAAGGGAGAGAGGAAGGAAAGGTGAAGACATAGGGAGAGAGGTGGCAGAATGGGACAGTTTTATTAAGTTTATGATATAAAAAGTAGTAAAACACATACGTCATGAACACATTATTACATTGTTGACGAAAAAATGGCCATAAATAACGCTATGAGGCATAGATGTACAAGGATAGGTCTCCAGATGGACACAGGCAGACTATGTCACAGAGAGGCTCTACGGGGCTGGAGATGGTTAATGTTTAAAACATGTCTGGCCTGTCTGTGTGAGCTAGTCATCCCCTCAGGCGCTGTCTTGTCTGCCAGGGCAGAAGTGACACTTCAGGAAGTGACATATGTTACGATGACATAGGACTAGTCAATGAGCTGTCTCTATGACAGGCCTTCCTTGACTTTGAACTACAGCCACTTTGTGTTCCAATGCAGCAGGCTCTACAGGATCTTGTGAATATTCGATGAAAGTGGACTGACACTTTAAAGATGTGCGATACGATGACATAGGACTAGTCAATGAGTTGTTTACCAAAGACCTTGGAGTGATCTTGTACCCCAGCAAGGTTTTTGCTGCTCTCTCATTCTTGTGAAGTGTCCTGGGGTAAGATGTATTTTTAGTGTTCTTGTATGACAGGATTTGACTGTGTGTTGTTGCTCTTACATTACACTTCCACTTCCTCTGAAAACTCCCACTTTGGGGAGGAACTGAAGAGATTCTAAGATGATTCTAAGGTGTTGTAGACACCATCCCCTTGTGACCAACCTCCTAGACTGAAACAAAAGCATGTACAGCCAGTGGTACTACAGAACCGGACTTGGTGAATTCATACAAATGGCAAACAAACTGAACTTGAACTGCTCCTAGACTTCTACAACTCCTCTACTCAAGCACAACCAGAGGGAAGGACCATTAAGAGAAATGCAATTTTCCATGTCAGACAGGGTTAAGCATTTGAACCGGAACTACTCTACGACTCAAGGGGTCAGTTAAGAGGACATGACCCCAAAGAGCTT